>JADRCD010198323.1:0-18794 GCA_019843815.1 Montemys delectorum | reverse complement strand
TTCTTTCTTTTGTTTGTTTGTTTGTTTGTTTTGGAGGGGAAAAGGGGAAAGGGAAAATGTACATGTAAATAAAGAAAATACCTAATAAAAAAAAATATGAATGACATATTTAAAACCACCAGCAGAAGCTAAAGGGGTAACCTGTTATATGATATATACAAATTTTTATTTTCATAATTGCCAATACCTCCAGGAGGACTTATTGATATCGTGATTTTGTCAAAATTGTTTCATGAGCAGGCCAACAATCTTAGTGACTATGCATGTTAACTTGATGTCTTCAACACCATCATGAGAGTTACTGAGTCATTCCAGATGTGCATACTCATAGAATTACCTGTATTGCTGTCTCAGTCAGCAATGTCTGTAATTAAAACATTTCTTAATGTCTGTCATTAAGGCATGTTTCTCTATGTTAGGATTGTATAAATCCTGAACTCCAACTAAGCGTTTTCCTTCTGAAAATGACTTTTATTTTCTTAAGCATAAGAACAAATACTACTGTAGAAGCCTATGTACAATCCATTAAATGTGGTGGGCTCACTTGATAAGATGTGAATGAATAATGGATTCTTTAAAACTTAAGCATTTTGAAGCTGGAAAAATCACTGAAAATACTTGAGTTTTTCATAGATTCTAGAAAAAATAAATTTATTTTACAATTATACCTAGAAACAGGTTTAGTTTGTAAGAAAGGTTCTGTAAGAGCTTGACTACTGAGTCTTGCACCTAAGTAAATATCCATTTTCCTTGAAATAGGGATGATTGTCCAATTCTCTGGTGCTTTAGCAGGACAAAGGAACATGTGGAAGTGTGACTAGTATCTAGCTCTGAGCTAAAACATTTAGCTTCTTTTGGAGACATCAGTACACCTGCTTTTTATACTGGGAGTGACATCACTGCCTGGTTCTCACATCTTTGGTCTTAGATTGGATTATTAGGCCTGATTTCTTGTTTCTCCTGCCTGTGATGATGGACCCATATTTTCTTCTACTGGATAATGACATGAGCCAATTTCCTTTGGAAATCTCCTCGTTCATATCTGTGTCAAATTTGTCTGCATTGGTATTTACATCTACTCTAGTCCTTCTGTTTTCCTGGAGAAACATGACTACCACAGGACTAAAGGAGAAAGTTACTATTTCCAGGTTCAGAAAGCAAAGCTGCAAAAGAAGTAAGATAGATTCCTTTCTACTAATGTTGAAGAAGACAAAAACAATAAAGTGAGACAGACTGACAGTTGTATGTACTTGTACATAATAAGAGATCATATCAGCTAACATGTCAGGCATAGCCAAAATGAAAGGTAAAATATCAAAATTATTATTTGAATACTTATCTTAAACTTTCAGAACAATAGAGGTAAACAAATAATGTCACCTCTTTATTTCCATGAAAGACACAAAATGTATATTTTCAGAGCGGGGGAATACACACATCTAAGACAACAACTAAGCCACCTGTTGCAGAGTGCTGCAGTTTTGATCTGGTTTTGTATGATTGGAAATGATGGGGGTTGCATTGAATCTGTAGATTGCTTTTGGAAATATTGCCATTTTTACTATATTGATCCTGCCAATCCTTGAGCATGGGAGATCTCTCCATCTTCTAAGATCTTCAATTTCTTTCTTAAGAGACTTGAAGTTCATGTTATACATATCTTCCACTTGCTTGGTTAGAGTCATATCAAGTATTTTATATTATTTGTGACTATTGTGAAGAGTGTTGTTTCCCTAATTTCTTTCTCAGCCTGTTTATCCTTTGAATAGAGGAAGGCTACTTATTTAATTTTATATCCAGTCACTTTGCTGAAGTTGTTCATCAGGTTTAGGAGTTCTCTGGTGGAATTTTGGGGGTCACTTAAGTATACTAACATATCACCTGCAAATAGTGATATTTTGACTTCTTCCTTAATGAACAGATGATGGCCTTCTCACATATCAATGGGAGAAGAGATTCTTGGTCCTTCTGAAGGCTTAATATCCCAGTGTTGGGGGATGCGAGGGCACTACTACTGTGTAGTGGGTAGGAGGGTGGGTGCACATTCTCATAGAAGCAGGAGGAGGGGGGATGGGATAGAGGTGTTTTTTGGGGGGAAATAGGGAAAGGGGATAACATTTGTAATGTAAATAAGTAAAATATCCAATAAAAACAAATTTTTAAAAATTCACATTTCAATATTTCCTAAAAGAAAGCTCATTAGTGCAAAGTCCTTTGTGAACTGGTCAACAATTTCTCATTGTTCTTTGAGGGTGGTAGTTTTACATGTCTGGCTTCTGTTGATCTTCTTGTTCATCTTATAGCAATAATTGCACTAGATAATGAGGTGCAGTTAATGATTGAAAGTACATACAAAAATCTCAGTGACTAAAGAGTTCTCGGTAACTGTAATAGGCTTCTCTGTTTGATTTATGGCATGCATAAAAGTTATCTTTCTTTTAATCATGAATATTTTAACATTTTGTAGCTCTCTTCCAATTATACCTACCTATGTCCTTCAGTTTTTCAGTTAAAGCATCTTTACTGTTTTTGAGTGCTACAAACATTTCAATTGACATTTTTATTCTTCCTTTTGTCATTTTGACATCTCTATATACCAGTTTTTCTTGGGCATTTGCTAAAATAATTTATTCAAACTTTACTTTTTAATAGTTGTCCTTTATTATGGCTCCAATATGTTTATTGTTAATGATGCGCAGCTATATTTCATAGCCATACTGATATGACTTTATCTCATTTTTACATACATACTTCACTTTGATTTATGATATGTTTTATTCATTTTGACATTATATAGTTAGATTCCTTTGTGCTTCCAGTAAATATTTTTTTTTCATTCTATATTACCTATTTGAAAATAGGGAGTTAATTTTATTTCCTATATAAACATGTATGCTTAATACACATATCTCTATTTGCTTGTTTTCAATTGCCTTCATTGCTCCCTGTCCCCTCTCCCTCATTCATTCTCCCTTCTCCCTTTCCTCTCTTATTTCTCCCATTTTTACTTTTGTATCTTTTTAATGGGTTACCTATTCACTAATTCCAAAGAATACTACCATATGGGAAATCTACTGTTAGAGATTCTTGCTAAAATATAACTACTACTTTTTATTTAGAATTAATTATATTTTTCATGAAATTATAAACAAATCTCAATAAAAGAAACATCTTATGTTATATAATATCATTGTATACTACATAATACACAATCAAAATAGCAAACACCCCTTCAATTACATTCATGAGAATTAACCCTGACTCAATATACAATGCTGGTTTACATGTCACAGATGTGAAGTCCTCAGTTGAGTGTATGTATGCAATTTTGTTCAGTTTCATGGGGAGTTTCTATTCTGGTCTCTTCTAGTTAGTATTTGGTGACTCTCCCTTAAGCCTTGATGTTTGATTGACATCTTTTATTTTATTTTATTTTATTTGGATTGGGAAATTATTCTATGATGATTTTGTTATAAATAATTCTAAGCTTTTGACTGAGGTTTCTTCTTCCTCCTCTGTATTTATTATCCATAGGTTTAGTCTCCTCATAACATTCCATATTTTCTGAATGCTTTGAGCCTGGATATTTTCACATTAAAATTTTTTTCTACCTTGTCTTTAAGACCTTAAATTCCTTCTTTCATGCATTTTAAATTGTTGGTGAAGCTTACCCCAGAGGCTTATGTTTGAGTTTTTCATTTCCAGTTTTATTTCACTCTGAATTTTCTGTAGGTATTCTATTTCTTTGTTAAATTCTACTTTTAATGTCTTGGATATTTTTATTATCTTACTTATCTTTTTTTCCCTCATGGTCTTCATTACGGCACATAATCATGTCCACTTTAATGTCCTTGAACATATCCAAAATTGCTATTTTAAAGTCCTTGTTTTGTGTTTGGTTAAATTGCATTTCCTGGAGCCTATTACAGTGTGGTTTCTGGTGTCTGGAGGGAGCTTATTTTCTCAGTTGTTTATATTCGTGTTTTGGCATAGGAATCAAGGCACATGAATTACTACATTTGAGATGTTACTTCTTGTAGGTTCCTCCTCTCATCTTTATTACAGGGGTGCACCTTTTTGTTAATTATGTTTGTTTGGTTGGTTTTCTGTTTGTTGCTGCTATTGCCAAGTAGAAGTTGTAGTGAAGAACTAGGGATACTTAGAATCTGTACCAAGAGACCAAGACCCTAGGGAATGGGGGTAGGCTGGGAAGAGGGACTACATGTGCAGCTAAAAATTAATTGTTCTGCTACCACAAGGGTTTCTCACATGCCTTTGAATTTGTCTTTTTTCTTTAAATACAGAATGCATACATATATCTGGATTTCTATTTACAATATTCTACTTCTAAAAAAAATGTAACTTAAATATATTTAATCTACAGTCTGCAGGCTTAGGAAAACACAGCAGTCACCCGAAATCAGCCTAGAGCTGCTTGTTTGCTGTCGAGTACACATTACTCACTATTGAACTGATCCTAACAGTGAATGTTCTATTTTGTTTTCATGTAGTGCTGGTGGTTGGTTTATCTGAAGTTGTAGGAACTTTTATTCTATGCCCATTTAGACATTTTAAAGGAAAGTCTAAAATTGTTTCTAACATCAGAAACTGGTTGCTTTATAGACTATTTAGAACTGAACTTAAGTCAATGGTCATGCTTTTCTTTCTAACAAAAAGCATATGCCACCCCTAAATCTCCATTTTCTATTCAAAGGCTCAGGAATCTTGTTAACATGTTACTGTATGTGTGTTTAAATTGTGGTACTCCCATGAAAAATGTTCCAGTATCTATTATCCCCACTCTAGTCAGCACATCTGAGGTTTTAGCATCTCACCTGGGTCTGCATAATAAGTGAGGAAGCCTGCATGTGCTTATTAGCTTTTAACCCTATGCTAAACCTGTTTTAGGTGGGAAGCATCCTGCAGTTATTTAGTTGTCTGGCTCTATATCACTGAAGAAGTATCTTAATGCTTTATACAGGAATCTCCTTTTGTAGTTCTGAGGTAATAATAACAAAAGTGACAGAAAACCTGTTCTGAGCCCTTACTGTATATGCGCAACTCGACAAACACTTAACAAGTTGCTCCATTTCATTCTCACAGCAAGCCTGTGAGCTAGTAACATTATTATCCCTGTTTTACCAATGAGAAAATTGAGGCTCATGGAGATTTCCCTGTCTGCTGAAGGTTTTTGCAACGAAGGTGGAGCTGAATCTTAAGTGAGATGTGAATATCAACAGTCTAAGACTCTGCTGTGCTCTGGATAACTGGTTTTTTTTTTTTTTAACCCTTTACATTTAGCCAAGAAAAAAATAGTTGAAAAAAATAGTTGAATATATGTAAAGTAGCATGTTTTTAAATGAATGACAGCCATTTTATGTTCAAGTTTATGCAGAGTCATTTAAAAGACAACGGAAGTCTGCAGCTCCATGACAATAGTTTAAAGATTTAGAGCAAATGAATTATGAATATAATGTAGCTTTTGCGTCAAAACAGAGGTATAGACTCTAGTCAATAAAGTCTGTTTGGCTAAGCAGAAGGCATCAAAGAGAGGATTATCACAAAGAGTTATTACTAACCTCAACTAAAGTTGATAATTATAGACTATAGTTCTTCAAGAGTTAATAGTCCATTGATTTATTTGCAGCAGTGAATTAGGGAAAGCAAATCTCATATTACACCAAAGGTGACAAGAAGGAATACGTAATGAACAAACAACATGATAGGACGTAATGGATTCTTTCAAGAGATCAGAGACGAGGTCAGATTATTATGAGATGTCTGCTTTGAATCCACTTTTAAATGTGGGAGCACTAGGTCGGTTTCCTAAAAGCACTCATTGTTATTCCTCATCGCCATCAATGTTGGCCAGTGTTGTAACAGCATCAGTGTGAGGAAATTAATTTGAAGTTCTCTTCTAAAGAAGTGTTAGCTTCTGTTACTACAAAGACACCTGATTGTGCTAACCAAACATGTCCAACTCCATAAGAGACATCAAGCCACGGAGAAGTCTTGAGTTTCAGAGGCAAAGACTTGTAAATCAGTGGGCTACCCAGAAGTCAGTTAGCTTTTGCCCTGGCTTCTACTAAGTCTTGTTCCTATTGGCCAGCCCACTGGTCATGTAAGTCACTCGTTAAAGTGAGAATGTTCTTTTTCATGCTTGTCTCCAGGGACTTTACTATGGCAGTTCTCAAACATGGAAGTGTGTTTAAAGCCGTGTGAACACCTGCCACCTAGGATCTGCAGTGATATTAGGTTTGCTCTGTGATTTAGTGTTGCTTTAATGTAAATTCTAGTATCTCTCTAAGACTGTTCAATCCTGAAATAATTAGACAACTTCGAGCTGTGTAAAATTCTCCTTGGAAACTTGTGATATTTTATTGTAATTCAAATTGTAGCTTCTGCTTTATGCCAACTTCAAATTTGTGGGAATGTGATGAGGAACTTTAATCTTATTGTCTACAGGAGTATTTTTCATAAAGAATTTATTTGGAAAAAAAAAAAGACTTGTAAATCTTCAGAGGAAAAAGGAATGCAGATGGTCATGTTAATCAGGCCCAGTTAGTGAGCCATGGAGTGAGTGGCTCCAACAACAAACGTTCATTTCTCACAATTCTTGAATCTAAGTGGTTCAAAAACAATGTTGATTCAACCTTAGGTTCCAGAAAGACTCATTTTCTGGTTGGCTAATGGTTCACTTTTCAATATGTTCTCAGATGTAGAAGTGAGAGGAATGAAGAGTGAGCCTCCTTGTCTTTTAAACAGAGATAAACTTAGTTTCCAAGGACTTCATTCTCACAATTTGATGGTATGTAGTATCTTCACCATGGGCAAAATGGCTTGAGTGGATACATTACATTACTTCATGACCAGAGAGTAAAACAACAACAACAACAACAATAACAACAACAACAATAACATTTAATTCATAACTAGAATGCTAACATCTTAAAGAAAATCAACAGAAAGCACCACTGTATCTCAGCATTTTAGTAGATTAATACTATTTGCAAATATTTCTTTAAAAATACTAATGGCTATCATTCCCAAGCATAGGACATTCATAGCATTGAGTACTTCATATACACCACAAGTAACACCCACTGTAAAAATATAAGATAAATGGCAGCATCCATATATTAAAGGCAATTAAACTGAGGACCAGATATATCAGATATTTTAGTTATATCTCTATAACTCCTAATGAACACAACTAAAGCAAACCCATCATCAGGGAAATGCAAATCAAAACAACTCTGAGATTCCACCTCACACCAGTCAGAATGGCTAGGATAAAAGACTCAGGTGACAGCAGATGCTGGAGAGGTTGTGGACAAAGAGGAATACTCCTTCATTGCTGGTGGGATTGCAAACTGGTACAACCACTCTGGAAATCAGTGCGGCGGTTCCTCCAGAAATTGGACACAGTTTTACCAGAGGAACCAGCCATACTACTCCTGGGCATATACCCACAAGACGCTCCATCATGTAATAAGGACACATGCTCCACCATGTTCATAGCAGCCTTATTTATAATAGCCAGAAACTGGAAACAACCCAAATGTCCCTCAACAGAGGAATGGATACAGAAAGTGTGGTACATCTACACAATGGAGTACTACTCAGCTATTAAAAACAATGAATTTATAAAATTCTTAGGGAAATGGATGGATCTGGAGAGTATTATCCTGAGTGAGGTAACCCAATCACAAAAGATCACACATGGTATGCATTCTTTGATAAGTGGTTATTAGCCCAGAAGTTTGGAATACAGGAAGAATGACCCACAAACCACAAGAAACTTTAGAAGAAGGAAGACTAAAAGGTGGACATTTCATTCCTTCTTAAAAAGGGGAATCAGACACCCACAGAAGGAGTGGCAGAGATTAACTATGGAGCAGAGACGGAAGGAAGGACAAGCATATAGCTATCTCCTAAGAGGCTCTGACAATACCTGACTAATACAGATGTAGAGGCTCACAGCCATTCATTGAACTGAGTACACAGTCCCCAATGAAGGAGTTAGAGAAAGGTTCTATGGAGCTGAAGGGTTTGCAGCCCCTTAGGACGAACAACAATTACTAACTAGTACCCTCAGAGCTCCCAGGGACCCAACCACCAATCAAGGACTATACAGGGTGGGATTGAATGTACTGGTAGCAGGTATATAGTAGAAGATTGCAAATTCGATCATCAATAGGAGTAAAGGACCTCGGCCTTGTGAAGGTTTTGTGCCCCAGTGTAGGGGAATGCCAGGGCCAATAAGTGGGAGAGGGTGGGGTGACAGGCATTGGGAGGGGGGAGGCAAAAGGGGTTTGTTCTTGTTTTTGTTTGTTTGTTTGTTTGTTTTGGAGGGGAAAATGGGAAAGGGAAAATGTACATGTAAATAAAGAAAATACCTAATTAAAAAAAAAAAGGCAAGTTTAAGCTGTTTTCCAAACCTTCCTCTTTTAAGGTTTGTTGGAACTGGTAAATATCATAAGGTAAGCCATGAGAACTGCCATTATCCTTCCCATGTTCTCCCTGTTCAGGAGAACTGTGGGCATTTCCCTTGGTTACCTTTATTTGAGTAGGCAGATAGATAAAGCTTTAGTAGAACAGAGTCACAGAAATTACTTCCTAGCTAGATGTATATATAAATCAATACTGAATTAATTAACAAATGAGAGAGATAGATGAAGAGAGTATAAAGTGGCCTGATGTAACAGTGATTGCCCATTGCACTAGTGTAATAAAAAGTGAGACATAAACCCTTGTTTAGGTTTATCAAACAATCAGCCCTATTTATTAAGTCTTGGGGTAGGAGTTATGAGCAACAACGGATCTCTTGATCTGCAGTTTTCTCATTATCATACTACTTACTTAAATTCTACTGGCTAAGGGTTTTAGAAGGTACAAGTTCAATTGTATCCTAACATCCATTTAAAAGTCTGAGCCAACTTGGGTGACAATAAGTTTATCTAGCACAGCATACTGAAAACAAGCTCTAAAGTAATTGTTTTTTATTAAGATTTGACTCTAAAGAGCAACAGCAGACATGTTGGTGAGACTTTGCACGTGTAGCTTCTCAGGTTACTAGGAAACACGATGTGATAGAAATATCCCTAATCCTCTGGTTCTTACAATCTTTGCATACCCACTTCTGGAATATTTCATGACCCTTAGGTCTGACTGCTTTTTAGGGTTTTGTTTTGTTTTGTTTTGTTTGTGTTTTTTGTTTGTTTGTTTTGGTTTTGTTTTGTTTTTGTTTTTCAAGACAGGGTTTCTTTGTATTCCTCTGGCTGTCCTGGAACTCACTCTGTAGACCAGGCTGGCCTTGAACTCAGAAATCCACCTGCCTCTGCCTTCCAAGTGCTAGGACTAAAGGCATGCACCACCACTACCTGGCTCTGAGTGCTTTTTAGATGTATCTATTGGAACTGGGTTTCGCAGCTCTGCATTTTGATCGATTTTGATTTTTTTTTTGGTAGTTGTTTCCATCTGTTGCATATTTTCCTTGATGATCAGTAAAGACATATGTTTGTAGATTGCTCTTAGGGATTAGGTTTGCTTAGTAAATAGGTAGTTGTAGATTCTTGTTCAATAGCCATGACTTCCTTAGCATTGAGGAGTTAGTTGTTTTTTTCAACACCAGAATGATATCCCCCTTGTGCAAAAGATCTTAGGTCCAAACCAAAAGATAGTTTTGGTTACCACCCAAGCATGTGTGCTATTAGTACATCTAAAGGGCTACCCTGACATGCCAGTGGTTCACAGGCAGTGTAGCTGAAGAGAACTCTTGTTTGCCTTCCTCCTTTGGAAGCTTGCTTGGTGCCTTCTGGTGGCATAAAAGCAAGAGAGAAGTTCACCAACATGATGTTGCAAATGTGAGCTGAAAAAGAATGACCCCAAAAAATATACCAAACTTCACAGTGAAAAGCCCACAGGCCTCAACCTTAATTTAAGAAGTATATAAGCAAACCTGGGAGCAGGGGAGATGGGGAGATAGTCCTCCACAGGAAAGAATATGTTAAATTGTTTATCTTGTGCCTAAAGTTTAGCCCTGAAAACGTACAAAAAAGTAATATTATATGCACTTAACTGGTTATATTTAGTAATACATGTACAAATAAAACACATGCAATAACACTATGTGAAGGGCATGAATTTGAAGAAAAGCATAGATAGGTGTATTGGAAGGTTTTACAGGAGTGTAGGGAAGGACAAAATGATATAATTAAATTATAATCTCAAAAATAAAAAAGAGCAGTCGGTGTGTATACTACATAACGGCAGTGCAGGTGTTCAGTGAAATCTGCAGAAATAACTTAGCTCTGAGATTGGCTGCCAGCAGCTCTGTCTCTCAATTTGCCTGTTCCTCTAGGCTTAGCTCCTTTCCCCAGGGCTGTGATTCTGCTCTTAGCCCCTCCCAGCTTAACTTCGGATTAATCATGACCAACCCCCAACCAGAGAAAGCCAGGAGCTGCTGTCTACACTCCACCAGCTCCCTACTCCTGCTGGCTAGCCTCACCAAGTTGCCAGCTACCACCCCATCTTCTCTCTTTCTCTCCCCACCTTTGCTCTGTGGATGGAAAACATCAGACAGCTTTATTTTGAAACTTGCCAGATAACAAAATTGCCAGGCACAGAATCTCCTGCCCTAACCTTATCAGCCTGCATCAGCCTACATCTGCAGATGGCAGAGGCTACCAGTCCTAGCTACTCCAAGATTTTACATGGTTGTTACTTGCTCCTCATTCCAAAACCCTGTCTTAAAAAGCCCTTTCTCCTTCCTCACCTCTCTTCTTCCTCCTGGGACCAGAAATCCTACCTTTACCCAGCAATTAGCTTCTGCCTTCTTTATTGACCAAATCAAGAACCAATTAGGGAACCAGATTTTAGTATCAGTTCCTCCCCCTACAGGGGAGTGATACAGAAAATCAGTTGACAAATTTTTTTCTGGGTTGTTCTAAGAACAGATCCTTATCACGTTGGATTGAACAATGAAGTAGCATACTATGGATAAGGATTTTCTCAGAGGTAAAGCAGATATTAAGGAGAAAAGTCTGAGACAGTCTGAGACAGTTTGAATTAACTAAGATAAACAAGTGACACTTGGTCATTCCTTGTCTCCTTGACACTGGCAAGTGGGGAAACCATTTTGTAAGTATTGTGCAGAACAAGGGCTAAGCCTTGATGTGAATTGATGCTTCCAACCTCTCATGTTCATTTTTCATTTGGGATATGTCCAAAACTCTTCTCCTTCACTTTCCGAAATGGTCTGTGTAACTGCTTCAGCTCCCTCCTTTCCTTTGGCCTGGAGAGCTGAGTCAGGTTAAAGTACTTTTTTTTTCCCCTTTCGGATAACACTTACTTTGCTCAGGCACTCCAGCTGAAGCAATGGGGTCAAGACTTGTCGTCAGACCTGACAATTTAGATTGTCCAAGTTCCTAAATGTCTTCAAGTTTGAAAAAGGGAAGAAAAAAATGGCAGAGACCTTATTCAACTTGGACACTTTAAAGTGTAAATAATTAACCACATGTCAAAGTTGGTTGCAGCTGAGTCTCTCTTTCTGACTCTTCTTCACTCCCTCCCCCTCCCCCCAGTATTCTAGTGCATAGCTCCATCTTTTAAGTAGGTAGGAAAATACTCTACAGATGTCCTGTTTTCTTCTTCATAGATGATCATTTCCACAGCTCAGTCATTCTAGTTGTATAAATTAAAAAAAAAAATGATGACTGAACTTAAACATTCTTGCAAATAAGCTAGCATTGAAGAGTATAAAGTATTTCACACTAAAATTAAAAATTGATGAAGCTATTTAAAGTCATTTGGTGAGAGGTAAAAAAGGCTCTGGAAATAGGCTTATGAAAACACAAGTTTGTCACAAGATTCAACATATATCAATGAATATTTTCATTGTGCCCAGCTCCCCAGATATCCATAAGATTTAGAAAAGTTAAAAGCATGATTTCCACACAGAGCATAAACTGCTGACTCAAAGCTTACCTCTTCTTTCTTCTGGCTACAGAAAAGAGGATTAGGACAGTGCTGGTGATTTAGAAGGCAAAACACAGGCCCTTTCTATAGCAAAACAGTCTCAAACAGAACCACCAATGGTTTAAGGCAGAAAAGTGTGATTTTGTGCATGTTATTGAGACGATCAAAGACTGGAGCTCTATAGACTGTAAGACTTAAAAGCATGGGAGGTATTCCAATCTTTAAAATAGGAAATTTAGTATTATTTCATCACAGCAAATCTATACCTTGTCTTTTCACCTCAACATGTTATAAATTTTCATCAATTATAAGTTAAAAGTGTGCATTAAAATTCTAGAAAGTGCTCATATCTAAACACATGATGCTTATAGAGAATAAAGTGAAAGGATCATTGATAAGCAAAGCTAGGAATTCAATAGTTCTACAGTTTGATGCCTCTATGGGGCACATTTATAGGATTGTTAAACAGACATTTGCTTAGTAATTTAAACTAAAATGCAAAGGTATTAATTTGGGTTTGCTGTTTCTCATCAATCTGCAAATAAAGATTTAAAATACCTTTTGCCAGTCCAGTCATTTTGATGCATGTGAATTATATGGGGATTATTTATTTAAATTTTGTATGGGTATGTGCTTATAAACTTGGTAACATAGAAAATATCTGTAAAGTTTTTAGACATAGCAAAACATAAATAAAGTTTGTTTCTTTGGAATACAGAGAGGCTGTCTCATTCTCAGAACTTAAGTTCCATGAAAATTTAATGAGAGGTTATTTTAGAAAGATGAAATTTCAGTTTCAACCTAATCATTAATCAGGAAAGGGATTGCCCAAGACTGATGGGTCTCAACCTTCCTAGTGTTATGACCCTTTAATACAGTTCCTCACGTTCCTCACGTGGTGGGGACTCCCAACCATAAAATTATTTTATTGCTGCTTCATAACTGTAATTTTGCTACTCCTATGAATTGTAATGTAAATATCTGATGTGTAGGATATCTGATATATGACCCTGTTAAAAAGGTGGCATAATCCACAGGTTGAGAAACATTGTCCTAGAGTTTAGATGACTTGTTTATGAACATAGAGAGAGAACCCTTGGGTCATAATCCGGTCATTCTGACTCAATGACTATTGAAAGACTATAAGTTCACCATACCACACACTCCTTTTTCATTTTTCTTTGCCACTTTATTTTATATTATCCTTGAGATTTTTAACATGAATTCAAAATATGATTATGAAAGGATGATAACTGTTTGCCTTGATCTGAGATTGATTTTCAGACAAGGCATTGATAGAAAATGATGCATTAAACTGCAAGCATGATATTTGTAAATACTACAACCATATTATTTATTTATTTTCTTTTTTAATGCCACTCTAACACTCCAAACTCATCAAACTGAAAGCTTTCCCTCTACCAGGAGCAAACATATGTGCCACCTGAACCTGTCAGCTGTGACTGAGGGGAAGAGTTGTGTATTTGTGGAGCAGGACACAGGAACTCTGTAACTTAAAATAAGCCTCATCAGAAGAAAAAATTGCCTGAGTGACAGGACAGGATAGCCCTTGTGGGAGGTAGAAGTGGGTCTTTGTTACTTGTTGACAGGCTATGCTGACACCAGTGATACAAGATGTCATTTTAGGTAATGGAAATCTTAAAAACATGGTTAAAATGTTTGCTACAGCTTATAACACTTTCTCTAAGCTGCAAGCAAGCCTTTTATGATATTGTTATTGTCACAAGGGAATTGGATCTGGAGCTCACTTCTGCCTCTCACAAAGGTGACTACTTTTATCCTGATTGCAAGTTGCGTGGGAAGCCATTGACTGTAGGACTCAGGCTCATGACTTACATATGTTGACAATTACAAGGCTGAGAAAATCCCACTAGTCATATGTGGTTTCTGTATGTAAATCACTTCATTATCAGAACATGTAGATCATCATGTCAAACCACACAGATCACCTAGTTTCTCCATTTCCAGAAAAATCGAGAGGCAGAGAATTAAAAGATTAGCATAAATCCTGCCCACAGGTATAACCCTTAAAAGTAGTATTCTCACCACCACATGACCAGATCATAAATTAACCTGAAATAAGAAATCCCCATAGCTGTAAGAACAGCCAGGGTTTCTGCTGTTGCTATGTGCTCAGTCATTTGTAAAGTATGTACAACAAAGAGCTCCTTCAAGCCCATAAGACTATAATTTGGAAGAATAGCTGCTAGATTATTTGTGCTAATAGAAAACTGTTCACAGCCTATAGTTTATTCACTTGTGAGAGCCATCATTAGAGCAGTTTTTGTTCTCACAGTGATATATCCAGTGAAATAGAACTTTCAATTAAATATATTAAATCTGTAATATACTAATTGGATATCTATAAAGTTCCAGAAATATATTTTTATTTATTTCTACACCAAACACCGTGTTCCATATTTATATATTCTTGTTTCCCTCTAGGGGCTTGGTTGGAAAAAGTTTTGTACTCCCTGACCTAACAATACTATCTGTGGTCCTGAAAACACCAGGGACAATGAAGAGCCTCAGCACATTCTTTTTCAAGCTAGTTTAATGCTGATTCTTCACTTACTTGAAGCATACAAGAATGAGTTCAGGAAAATGTTGTATAAAATCAATTGTTTTCTTAATATTCTTGAGTTTATTCTCCAGGGCTCTTTAATTCTTCTAAAATTTTTAACATTATTAAAAAATAAAGACAAAAGTTATAATTAAATAAAAATTTTTAAGACATATCATATATCACCCAAGTATCTAAAGAAATGTCCATTTGTCAAGAGCAAAGATCCATACCTAATTTCTAAGTTTATCTACACTGCTATAACAATTTGGCTGAAACTCTTAATTATAAATAATAGAAATTACATTTTTATATTTCTAGAGAGTGAAAGTATAAGAATAATTTTGGTACAGAAAAATGCAAAACTGACCTAACGAAGTGTAATAAAATGAGTTTAAGAAGATAAGTTCCTGGGACAAAGCTACTTTAGTATAATAGTCTCACATTGGCACTACTACTGATCTTCTCCCTGGTTTGGGCCAGAGCTTGTACCCTTTCCCTTACTCAGTATCAATGTGAAGTTACATGCTTTTGAGAACAGTTCCCTAAACCATTTCCAGGATAAACGCCTTTTCTAGTGCTGGTCCCGTACCCACAGTGGTTCTTACTTGTGTGCTGAGGTGAGCAGATTTGGTTATATTTCCCACAGAGCCAGGTGGGAAGGTGTGTTTTATAGAAGAGAAGAATCTACACAGGAAGAATCATTTTGTCCCTGTCCTAAAGCAGGAGTTGATCTCTGCTGCATGCTCACTAAGTAGTTCTGACGAGGCCGCTCCTTTGCCATCCTTCTTATTGGTATGCTGGAAAACAGCTACAAAGAATCTAGTAGGAACTACAAACTCCTGTCTTTAAAGATTGCAGTATGCTGCTGTACTTTACTGCTACTGATTCTTTTAATGATTTACTAACATTGTGATTTTTCTTTAGATATTTGAGTGATGGTCATTTTCTTCTCCTATATTCTCTACAGCTCAGTGAATTCATACATTCTTCTCCATGGAGATGCAATGTTAATCACCGACAGCAAGGGTGTGTACCCCAGGCTTGGCTCAAGAGAATTCAAGAGTTAAAAATTTGCAAATTACCTTATTTTGTTTCACCTTCTCTCCTCCTCCTCCTCCTCCTCCTCCTCCTCCTCCTCCTTCTCCTCTTCCTCTTCTATAGCCAATTCTTACAGATACCCCTTTCTTAATTAAACTGCTTGCTGATGCCTATGTGTAGTTCTACAGTTCTGTGCAAAAAAGGAACTCAGAGGGCTTCATCTGCAAAGGACTTGCCAGTCTGCTTACTTGGTGCTATCTGAAGGGATCTGCAGAGATTTGGCCCGGCCTGAATGGCCAAAGACTTTCAGCTCTACAAGGAGGAGCCTAAGCAAGGCAGGCTGCCAGGCCTCTACCTCAGCCATGGCAGTGATAGGTGGCAGATGCAGTGGGCACCTAGGAGCCAAGGTTGGGGCCTCCTAGCAGGAAGGTGGCTGTTGCAGGCTTGAGCAACTTCCAGCACCGAAAACTTTGGAAGAGAGTATTCTGCCCTGGAGTGTTACAGCTTGATAAAACAGGGACTATTAGAGGATCTTTGTGAAATAACTGGTGCACTTTATTCCTTGCTGAATGGATCTTATAAACATTTTGGAGTGGGGTAAGATCTAGAGGCATAAACTTTCTATTGGCTTGGTCTGAGATGTTAGGGATGCCTCATCTGCATGTGTAAGGACTCAATGTGTTGTCTGTGTGTGGCTGATTGTCACAGTCCTCTCCGTGAGGTATCATGGTCACTTGATCTGAGATGGGAACCTGGTTGGGAGTAAATTTAGACCCTACCATTCTCAATTATGAGAATTGCTTGAACTTCTGAATCCTCTCTACCTCACCAGGTTTTCCTGGTCCACTGTTCCATTGGATTAATCTCCTAAATTGTGGTACCAGCAAAAATCTTCATTGGGTCTTAATGAACAACCATTCTTTGGTAAGCACCTAAAAGGTGAGAAGAATTTGCATTCACAGCTTTGCCTATAGCCTTCTGTACAATATATGGAAATACTCACATGGCATCATCTGCTTAGCCTGCAGCATTCTTTATCCTGAAGTGCAATATTCTTGTTCCAATATATTTTCTAGTCACCCTAAAATCTTAGCTCATGGGGGCTTTTCTATCCATCATGTTGACTATTCTTAGTTTCTCAAATAGATCCTTTGCGGCACCCTTTATTTTTAAATCTAATTATTTATAACATGCATAATATATTATCATAGCATAATTTGAAAAAAAACCTTATCTCTTATCTCAATTATTCCCAATGACTACAATGACTGAAAAAAATGGATTGCATGTATTCACACTTTAAAATAACTTTAGAATATACTCTATCTATGTATACAGAGAAAGAGAGAGAGAGAGAGAGAGAGAGAGAGAGAGAGACAGAGACAGAGACAGAGACAGAGATAGAGACAGAAAGACAGAGAGAGAGGAAGAGATAGTGTCTGTGTTGAGGAATATATATAATTATACACTATGATATATACATTATATTATATATTATGTACTACATTATATATTATGAGATTGAAAATTGGTAAAAATCACTCTGGAAATCAATCTGGCAGTTCCTCAGAAAATTGAAAATAATTCTACCTGAAAACCCAGCTATACTACTCCTGGGCATATACCAAAAATATGCTCCACTGTATCACAAGGACACATGCTCCTCTATGTTCATGCCAGCCTTATTCATAATATTTAGAATCTGGAAACAACCCAGATATCCATCAACTGAAGAATGGATCCAGAACATGTGGTTCATTTACACAATGGAATACTACTTAGCTATTAGAAACAAAGACATCATGAATTTTGCAGGCAAATGGATGGAACTAGAAAACATCATCCTGAATGAGGTAACCCAGACCCAACAAGACATGCATAGTATGTTCTCACTGATAAGTGGATATTAGCCAAAAAGTACAGAATACTCATGATACAGTGCACATGTTGTAAGAAGTTTAACATGAAGGAAGGCCCAAATGAGAATGCTACAATTCCACTTAGAAGGAGCAGCAAAATAATCACAGGAGGCAGAGGGAGAGAGGGACCTGGGTGGGGAAAAAAGGGGAGGGGAAAACTGGGCATAATATAAAATGATTATATAGATAGTGATCCTGTTGTTGAATATCTGTACTGGTCTGTCTAATCTTAATAAAATGGAATGTTATTAAAACTATGAATACAGACTGGAATTACTGCGTTAAATAATGATGGATGGCATGTGTGTGTCAACTCATTATTTTATTTCTTTCTATTTATCTTTGTTTAAGAGATAGAGAAGGAAAATATCTAATGTTTCTGAAGCCATGGAAATTCTGAGTAATATTTGTAAATGATTGCATGAAAATTTCCAGTTAGCTATCCTTGTAATTTACTCTCAAATTGACTTTGGCAACTAAATGTTATTTTACTCCAATTGCCTAGGTGAATGTAAGAAACATCATTTACAAAATCCACATTTATAACATAAATACACAGAAAGTAAAATTTACCATATAAGCCATTTGAGCAACACTTGTGTGCCACTGAGAATACTCACACTCTTATGTAGCTATCAGATGCTAACAATTCTCCGACTCATGTATACAGAACTGTGTCCACATTTTGCCTCTTGTAGGTAATGCTGATATGCACAGGATTCCAACCACTGTTCCAATTTTGCTTTCATTTCTCTGAATTTGGTCAATTAAGCATTACTGCCTTTAGTTCTGTAGGTTAAAATATTCTTTTATCACCTTTCTATGACCTGGTAGAACTGATTTTTGAGTGATTAAATCAATGTTTTCCATCACAGGTGCACCATTTTATCTAACTGTGACTTGCATTTAAGTCTCTGGGTGATCTTTTGGATTTGATGAAGGTAAATATATAATATCACTTTTAAACAAGTATATTCCCAGTTTTATTAACAACATTTGTTGAAACTCTGTTTATTTTTCCAGTGAGTGTTTGTGACATCTTGTCAAAAAGTCTGATGATAGACAAAGAAGACTCATTTCCGGTTCCTCTACAGAAGAAGACCAAAATATGTGCTCTTAAAAATTAGAGCACAATATTGTTTAAAAATATTTTTCTAAAATTATTTAATTTAATTCCCAGAGCGGTGATGTCAAAATTAACTAGGCCTACTATGTATGTTCTTTTGTTACTGGATTACCTCACTCAGGATATTTTCTAGCTCCATCCATTT
>JADRCD010198322.1:0-19819 GCA_019843815.1 Montemys delectorum | reverse complement strand
CTTCTCCTTCTCCTTCTCCTTCTCCTTCTCCTTCTCCTTCTTCTTCTTCTTCTTCTTCTTCTTCTTCTTCTTCTTCTTCTTCTTCTTCTTCTTCTTCTTCTTCTTGTCCTTCTTCTTCTTCTTCTTCTTCTTCTTCTTCTTCTTCTTCTTCTTCTTCTTCTTCTTCTTCTTCTTCTTCTTCTTCTTCTTCTTCTTCCCCTTCCCCTTCCCCTTCCCCTTCCCCTCCTCCTCCTCCTCCTCCTCCTCCTCCTCCTCCTCTTCTTCCTCTTCCTCTTTCTTCTTCCTTCTCCTCCTCCTCTTTGTCTGCCTCCTCCTCCTCTTCTGTTTTTTTGTTTGTTTGAGAAAGGGTTTCAGGATTTCTCTGTGTAGCCCTGGCTATCCTGGAACTCTCTCTAGACCAGGCTGGTCTTGGACTGACAGAGATCATCCTGCCTCTAACTACCAGGTATTTGGATTAAAGATGTGTGCTACCATTATCCAGCTATATTTCTTATTGTAGTAGGCTTGAAATGTTTTCTAAATGTAATGTTCATTGTACTTCCCTAATAATAGTCACCACCATTTTCATCTTAATTCTGTAAACAACTTGCACACTTTTGAGGACATAGCCATTTAAAACCTTCACTTGCTTCTATTTTAAGAGTTGTGTATAAATTTTCAAGTAGTAAAGGTATTTATCCATTGTGGATAGCATATTCTTATAACATATTTTATATGATTTGCAAACATTTGTTTTTGTTTTGAAAGTTATCTTCTCATCTTTTCTATAGAGTATGCCTTGAGGTACAATAATACATAATTTTGAATGAGTCCAATTTGTTGTTATTATTGGATGTTTGTGATATCATAAATATATATATATAGAAACCTTAGATTTCATAGGTATCATTATCTAAGAAACCTTGCCTAATCTAAAGCCTGGAAGGTTTATCTCTACATTTTCATCCAAGTACTTTAAATCTCTGATTTTAAGTTGGTGTTATACATTGTGATTTCAGGGTTCAACTTCATTTTTCTGCATGTGGATATCCACTTATTCAAGACTATGTCTTTATGATTAAATTGATTTCTCACAACCATTGAAAATCAAATTTTCTACACTGCTTTATACATTGCCCTCAGTTGCGCTTTGGAGACCAATATGTCTATCACTGTGTTCCAGTATTAGACAATCTTAATCATTATAGTTTTGCTTCTTTCAAAATGGCAAAGTGTAAATTATCCAGCTGTGTTCCTTTTCAAGAATTTCCAGCCTCTCTGGCCCATATGACGGAACGATCTTATCAACGCCCTCAAATAACCTGATATTTTGATAAGCATTACATTGAGCCTATTGGTCACTTTGGAGGACAGTGGCTGCCACATTGATGTCAAGTCTTAATCCAATCCATGAAGCATGGAGTATCATTGATTTATTTATGTTTTTAATTAGTCTGTCATATTTAGTTTGAGATGAGGTTTTTTTTTTTTTTGGTTTTTCGAGACAGAGTTTCTCTGTGTAGCCCTGGCTATCCTGGAGCTCACTCTGTAGACCAGGCTGGCCTCGAACTCAGAAATCCGCCTGTTTCTGCCTCCCAAGTGCTGGGATTAAAGACATGCACCACCACCGCCCAGCTTGAGATGAGTTTTATGCTGCATTTGGAAATGCTTTCTGATTTTCAGTTTCAGATTGGTCCTTTGACTTTAAAAACATACAACTGATTTTTAAAACATTGATTGCACATCTTTGCTGAACAGTAAACTTTGGGTGGGGTTCAGGATTTTGTAAAAATTAGATAATGTCAAATAGAGATAATTCTATATCTTCAAAGTGAGTGTTTGCTGTTGTGGTAGTAGTAAAACAACAGATAACATAAACTTGAATGTGCAGTACAGTATTGGTAACTCAAAGTACAGTACTATACAATGGTTTCAGGCCTGACAGGCATAGCCTAGTATGTAGAGTCTTTGGCGGCCAACCAGCAGGCCACATGTTGAAAAGTTTTTGGAATAGGCCTTGGTGTTTCCCCAGCTTCATTCTGCTTTCTTCTCTGTGTGCAAGGCTGTTGATGTTCAGCAGGGCTAGGCTATTATCTTTCTTTACCAATTTCCCTCAGGTAGTATCCTAACCATGTGGCTTACTAGTTAGAATCATATCTACCCTCTGAGTCACTGGATTCTAAAGCTCTCATGGAGCTACAGATCAAGTAATGGAAACATACTATATTTGTTTTCTCATTGCTAGGATGAAATGCCTGATAAAGGGAAGTTTTTATTTTAGTTTGTGATCTTTTGAAAAGGGATCTAATCCATTATGGTGGGTTAGCATGGTAACTAGTCATAATGCATCTGTAGTAAAAAGCAGAGATAGAGAGAAAAACTATGGAGCTCATTTCTTGTCTTTTTCTTCTCTTTATTGCGTCTTGGACCCCAGCACATGGAAGGGTGATTCATTCAGAGTCTGTTTTCTCTCCTCCATTAAGTCTCTATGGAAATACTCCCAGAGATGTGTCTCTGAGGCTACTTTGTACAAACAGAATCAAGTTGACATGGTTATGTGCTGCTGATCTTGCACATTACTAGGATTCAGTAGGTTTCCTTTTTTGTTTTCTTTTTGGACTAGAGAGAGACAGAGAGACAGAGACAGAGACAGAGAGAGAGAGGGAGAGAGAGAGAGAGAGAGAGAGAGAGAGAGAGAGAGAGAGAGAGAGAGAGAGAGAGAGAGAGAGAGAGAGAGTGCTTCTTGTTAATTTTCAGGTTTCTGAAATAATAAACTCTCTGAATTTTTGGTTTTCTTAACCACTGCTTTTATTTTAAGTAGACAAAATTTCCCTTTATTCTATTTAATTGATGCTACTTTTAATCTTCTTTGAAAATACTTATTTTGAATTCATTTTATAAATGTACTTTTGAAAAAGGTTTTTACTGTGAGGTCCCTGAATAACTCATCTTTTACCACTCTCAATCATGTAAAGTTAGGTCAGAGTCACACTGGGGTCCTCTGCCTATGCCTCATAGCTTGAGCATCAGGTTCTCCTATATCGAAGACACTTCTTTATCAGCTCACCCCCACTGGACATCCCACTAGCACATGACAAATAGAACAGAGTCCCACACACTATATGAGAGACAAAAAAGTTCAAGAGTCACGGGAACTTGATTCTTTCCTGAAGTTACTCATCCTTATCAGAAGAACTACTTGGATGACATCACACAGGAAAGAATGGTGAGCTCTGGGCCTAAGCCTGGGAGAGTACTCCTGCTGGCAAGAGAGAATAAAGGTAGCAAAGTGAGCTGAGAAAACAGATAAATATTGAAATTAATCTCGAATCTACACTTAATTAAATTATATATGTCTTTCTGTCCTATAGCCTTTACTGGTAAAACATAGAGACTAATAATTCCCTGTAGAGGGCTGTCTAAAAGGTTGATGCTTTGTGCAGCTGGCACAAAGGAAGCACATGGCTACAGTTGAATCTAGAGGTGTAGATCTGATGAATAAGTAGGGCTCAGTGATAGGCTAGCTGAAGACAGGGAACCAGCCATCTGTGACTGAGGGAAGACTGTGCCATTACTTTCCTTAGAATGGAAGTCTTTTGTTGGCCAGAATCTTGCACCAAGCTAGTCACAATGCCTGCTGCTGGAACTGACACACACTGGGGGTCTTATAACACATTTGCCTATGCTTTTTGTTTCTAAGATGTCCAAAACTCAATACTTTATCACTTCCATCAGTCATTGACTAGGTGTTGAATGATGTTGCTAGAGACTGCCTCCCGTAGCTCTTCTGACTCCTTCTTGCTTCAGTGAGAATTTATCTGTTCAGTCCTCGGTGTGTCATTTTGCTTCCTGTTGAGCTTGAAATGTGCGTGACTTATGGTTGAGCCATCGTTAGTTCCAAGTCCCTTTAATAATTAATATCATATCTCACTCTAGCCAAACTGACAGACAGGTGCCTCTGTCTCTCCTCTTGCTTTTTAATTGGCACCTTGTGAGCTGCAAACTGAACAGTGCAAATGAGTTAAATACCAGGTCTAGCTGACATTTCCTTGTTGACAGAAATTACCAAGCTCACCCTAAGGAGTATTTCAGGTACAACTGCAGAAACAGTTCTGACTGAAGGAACACAGATGGTCTCACCGTGTGCCTGCCCACTTGGCCTCTGTAATTGCATTGTCATGGGGTTAAAATGAAGGTGAGGCTAGGAGACAGTGGTGTTTCCTCCTTGAAAAGCTGAGATTTATTATCTTGTGGTATAACAGGTCAGGTGAGGTCAGCCCCCTGACACCAAGCACCCACAGCTGGTGAAGTCACACCTGCAAGGAGAACTTGGCTCCATCATGGTACCATCTAGAAGCAGAGTTTGGAAATGACTACAAACTAGGGTATTATGATAATCATGTGTCAATAATGCAATGCCAGTAAAGGATGTAGAGTATTAAATGCATAGGAAAACCTTTCAGAAGTATGTACATGTGTGAGTATGCACATGTCTACACTACACTAAAATCCTTAGTTTTATGCCCCAAGGATCAGGTAGGTGCTTAGAAAATAGAAATGTAAAAGTTAAACATTTGAGTGCATATTTGAATGAATTTTTCAAATCAATTTAAATACTACTCTCATTCAAGTTTCTTTTCCAAAACTTTATTTTAGGTTATTGTTTTGAATAAACACAGCTTTTCAATAAATTTAAATATAAAATTTCATATGGTCTGAGTTATAAAGTAAACCTCAACCAAGCATTCAGGGTAATGATTCCTGCCAACAGAAGACCGACCATAAATGAAATATTTGAAGAATAAGTGTTTTGATAAAGCAGTGTATTCTACAATATAGGTGGATTATCTCTCATCCGAACGACGGGAACTTTCTTAGACAGATTCGTCCTTAACAGTGATGGTGACTGAATGCTATTTGTACCCAAAAACTATAAAAGGCAAGCCAGGGGGTGAAGGATACAGCCCCACTGAGAGTGTGCTTCTTTAAAATACTCAACACCCTGGCTTCCATGCTCAGTCCTGAATTAGCCTATCCGCGGGTGAAACCTGGAGGTAAATGCAAGATGACGAGAAGTTCAATGTCATCCTTGGCTATTTAGGAAGTTGGAGGCCAGACTGTGTCATGTGAGACCTTGGGTTCAAAACAGATCTCCCTCTCTCCAGTCTACAACACAACAGCTAGAGTTGTCATGTAGATGAGGTATTTCAGGTAGAAAACTCTCACAGAACTTATCAGGTAGGTGAATCTACTTTCCTGTCTCTGTCCACAGAGTGTGTGTTTCCCAAGTCTAAGTTTGGCTGTGATAATAAAAAAGTTCCTGGCTTTTTCTCTCCAGAGCATTCTCTTCACTGTCAGGTGGCTTTAGGGACACCTGCCACTGTGGTCTGAGTTGGGGAAACCTGTCATCTTGTGCTGAGGATCAAGGCTGGAGCAATAGTCACTGTTAGGAATGTGTAGCATGATGTCTTTAAGCCTTTTTCTCAGAAACAGCAGGAGACATCTGCCCATTCTGAAGTGTGCCAAAGCACAATGGTCACAGCACCAAAGGCAAGCATAAGGTTACCATAGCAAAGGCAGGCGTAAAGTCACCATAGCAAAGGCAGGCGTAAGGTCACCATAGCGAACACAAAACCTCCAGTTAATGTAATCTCATTACCTACTATATGATTTTCCAATATAAGTCCCCAATACTGTACTGATTATATTATAATAAAATGCAAGCTGTTTTGTTGCCTAAAGTTGGTATTTCCTGATCCTGGCAGTAACAGACAATCTTTCCTAGAGAGAAGGGACAGTGAAGTGTTGGGCATAATACAATTTATCACTGCATGTATGTGTTACTAAAGTTTTTGTATTTACACAGGTAGATGGACCTTTTACTGTTCCTGCACCATTAACTTTCTTGTGTTGAATCTAGTCTAATCTAATCTAGTTTAATCTAATCTAATCTAATCTAATCTCAGTTGGATTCATGTTTACATTGAAATAATGATTACCCCCAAGCCAGACCCAAGAACTCAACTCCTTATCAGTATTCATATTGATTCTCACCTGGGTTCATTAATAGATGAGTTGTGTGTGGACTCTTGGAAACACACCATATTCTTTCTTCTACAGGTACTGATTGCTGACCTGCGCTATTCCAGTTCTACCCAAAAACCTTTCTGCTCTCTTAGCCTACCACTGCCTGTCTTGAGTGCTCAAAGGAATCTGGGTCGAGTGTCTCTACAGTTCCAATATCACCAAGCTAGCGTGGGCTTTATAGGTAGAGGGGAGGCCTATCCTTGCCGGCCTTTCTGTTATTGCAGCAGGACCAAGGAAGCTCTTCTGGCTCTTGTCCTGACTATACTGGTTCACACTCCGTTCCACGTCTTGAAGCTAGTGGGAATAAGAGTCTGCAGGACACTTTGTACGGTACTGCAGTACATGTACAGTGCTGTTCTTGCTGTGCCCATGTCCCATACATGCTACCTCCTTCATTGTACTTGTAATGTTGGCCTGTGTTTGTCTTTCCCACACTCTCCTTTACTTCCTGGAGCTTAACTACACTGATTCACTTTCTTGGAATGTCTCATTCCACCTCCTACCTTGTGGTTGAGTCAGCAATAGTGAGGAGCAGCAAGGAGGAGAAGTAACCTAAGGGGGATCTAACCTGTGCACCTCTGGATGCCTTCCATGATCCAATTCTGAGAAACAAGACTCCAGGGAGATTTGCTGGAGACAGTAGAGAAAGGGTTTTATTTTTATTTTTAAAATTTCTATTATTTATTTATTTATTTAGAGCTCTTAAGATGTGAATGCTTGGGAATTGTATTTTCTATCTAACAGGGACAGATGCTCTGGCTTCCATCCTAAACTCACGAAAGGAGCCGGAAAGAGAACACTATGGTTACAGAGCAGAGAGGCCGATGGGAATCTGTGTCTTTGATAATAGCAACCTAAAGCCACTCAATGGACTGGCCGTCTAACAAACTTACCTGTTGAAGCCGAGAGACGAGATTTCTGACTCTATCTTAGAAAACCTGACCTAAGGTTGAACTTGAGTTGACTACCAGGTCAGTACCCAGCACCGATTTCCAGGTTACCTCCCAAGAAGGCTTGCCTCTAACACCAGTTTCCAGGTTATTCCCCAACAAATCTGCAGCTCCAGGTTCCAAGCCTGCTCCTGACACTGCACTTCCTACCAACCACCCCTAGGGAGGAAAACAGAAAGTAGGTTTACAGTTTGGGTCCCAGTACCAAGCCAGTTATTTTTAAAGGCCATAATGGCCCCCGCCCACCAATGAGATGTTTAACAGACTAGACAGCCCTTTCCTTCTATAAATGCTTGCTTGAAACTGGGCTCAGGGGTCCTCTCCTGTTTTCCTCCTTCAGAGACAGTGATATAGCCTAAGCTTTAATTTAAATAAAGAGACCCTCATGCAATTTGCATCAGAATCAGCTCCTTGGTCACCTTTTTGGGGGGTCAGGAACATTTCCTGGCACACAAAGCCAGTTTTGGTTTTCTGTTCCTTGTGGCCAAAAGTCATTGAACTCCATCCTCCTGTTCCTGTTTCCTCTCCTGGTGAATCCGATCCAATACTTTAGGATTGAGGAGGGATGTGACATTCTTGAGTTTGTTTGCTCAAATCTAGGTTAGTCGGCCTATATTTCTGCTATCATTATTCTTAAAATATTTAGCCAATGCCTGTATAGTATTCTGATCAATGGCTAAAATATAATTTTAAAAGGCAAACATAGCTTTGTCCTTACCATTAGGGTATCATGCCTAACGGGCCAGTTGTAAAGAGGTTTTCTGGAAGGAGCTTATCTTGCTCTGGAGTTTGCTAGTTTGTGTAATCACCGAGGCTCAGCTCAGTTCACTCTGTTCCTGCGTTAGTTTGTTGTGGTAGAGTTGCTTTACGTTTTAGTCTGATCCACTCTCCTGTGTGGCTCCTGTCCTCAGGCATGCCTCTTCCCCTGCACCATCCCTATGTGGCCAGGCTGATGCTTCTGGATGGCTTGCTTATTTTATCTTCTAACAACCTTGCAATATTCAGTGGCGTTAGCATCCTCTTCCTGCTTCCTGGTCACATCCCTCCCCCAGCTTTGCACAAAGGGATCAAGGCAACACCCCTCTTTCTTCTGAGATACTTGGTAAAATGTAACAAAATTCACACGGATAGTTTATTAACTTGTATCAAATGAATGGTAATGAAAGAATTGCTCAACCAAAATCACATCTTAGATTCTGAGGGATCTTTGAAGATCGTCACAAGGAGTGCTTTTTGATCATGTGACCCAGATGATAAGTGAAAGACATATTTAGAAACACAAAGACAAAGGTCAGGGGTCAGCCTGGGCTCTTTCTCTTACACATGGGAGTTAAAAGGCTTTTGTACTGTGTCAGTCTGTCAGATTACCTTAACTGACATACATACTGTGGAGAAACAAATGCTCTTCATTTATCATGAATTTATTCTACGAGAACAATTCCCAGGACCATATTCCAGGAGGAGATGTCCACTGGCCTCCATGAAGATATTTACTGGAGGGAACTCACAAAATAGAAACTCCTTCAGACCCAGAGATAATTCAGGGTAGTGTCCATGGCTTTACTTTCAGTAGGAAAATGAGAATGATTTTTAATGTCACTGAGCTGCCCAGGTGCCTACATTGACATCAAACTTATAATTCTCCTGCCCCACTTTCCTAAGTGTTGGGATTACAGCTGTGCCACACTGTACCTAGCTGAAGTCTTTAAAATGCATTTATTTAGACCACTAATACCATGATGTTTGCTTAATACCTCCTGTACAGTAAAGCTTTACTTTAAGAATAATATTTATTTGTATGTACACACATATATTTATATTTATATATATTTATACATATATATGTATATAGGTGTATGTATATATACATATGTATATGTATATATGTACACACACACACACATATATATGCATATATATGTGTGTGTGTATGTGTATAGGAGGCCTGCATTGGTCACCTATGAAACACTATGACAAACACTTAAGATAGGCAACTTATAAAGAGAAAAGCTTCAGCTGTATTCATGTTGGAGCTGCTCTCATCAACGGTGAAGTGGGTCCATTACCCTTAGGCCTTTGACAATAGTGATGACCATGTGATGGAGACAGATTGCTCACTTGAGCAGTGAAAAAGAATGAGAAGAGATCTGAGTCCCACAGCTCACATTGACAACATAATGCCAATGACTGAGAGAGCCCTGGCAGCATCTAACACTTGGCTCCAAAGAGCAACACCTTGAGGGCCAAGTCTGACACAGACCTCTGAGGGAATGGGACATTCATTAAACTGTAGCAGCATTTTTAATTTACTCTTATTAGATAGTTCAGACATATATGTGAATAGAAGAAAAATCCTTCTGTGAATCTTCACATGTCAATCATCCAGCTTCAACAACTGACAAAGTAGATGTCATATTTCATGGACATCCTCCCCGCTACCTGTTTTCTAATTATTTAAGTCACTGATTACACTGCTGCTCAGTAGAGGTACTAGATGTGCATGTCAATCATGTGCTGTTTTCCCCATGTTTGAAATGAATCAGTAAATCAATGAACTTTCATTTATTGAGCTCTAATTTTATACCTGCACTGTGCTAACTACAATAAAGTGTTAAAAAAAAAAACCAAGGCAGAGGCAGGCAGATTTCTGAGTTTGAGGCCAGCCTGGTCTACAGAGTGAGTTCCAGGACAGCCAAGGCTACACAGAGAAACCCTGTCTTGAAAAAACCAAAAAAAAACAACCCACAGTTTTCTGAGAAACTAGGCCCCGTGAGGACAGTAACTTTTAAACAGCTATGTGGAGATGTAGTCTAAATGTCATAAAGTTCATAATTCTAAGGGTATGACTTGATGAAACTTAATGTGGTCACAAAGGTGTATACACATTAGTGGTAGACATTCTTCACCTTTAAATTTGCTTTGCCCATAATGCCTAGAAATAGTGCCTTGGATATTGTGTATTTAATAAACACTTGTTGAGTAAGCAAATGAAAAATAAAATATTATGCCCTCAGAGAGCTCTTTCTATAACAAATTAGATGAAATGTTCATATGCAAGGAGAAAATGAGGTACTTTTCAATAATGCAGCAAATTGATGCAGTTACCCATTCAACTAGAAGATGTGTATCAAATGCTTACTTTACATGTACCAGGTAGAACTGCTATTTTAAGTTTCAAGCTAACTGAAATTTTCTGATAGATTTGAGATTTCTTGTTATTATTGGGTACATTCTGACCATTAATAGCTGTGTAGGGAATACAAGTATTACTTAAGTTTACAAGAATTTTCTGGTTTAGACAAAACATGAGGAATGCAGAATATACATGTGAAAACTTTGTGTTTCCATTGTGATTTGAGAAACCAAGAGAGACTATTCAGCTCAAGAAGGGCTTTCTAGAGCATCCTACCATAGCCAGGAAACAAAGAGGTGAGCACTGCCATTCAGGTAGCTTCTTCTCTCTATTTTATTCAGTGTGGTACCTTAGCCAATGGGAGAGTACGACACACATGAGGGTGGACTTTCCTGAAAATACCCTCAGAAATACAGGTCAGAGCTACGTTTCCATGGAGATTGCAGATCCTGTTAAGTTGAGAATAAAAATAAACTATCACATAGATTTTGGGTCAATGTAGGATCATGCTTCTAGGGAAAGAAGTAATTTGAAATTTATGGTTTGACATCAGAATTCTGGGTCAGATGTGGAGTCAGAATTCTCAAAATATAACTTCAGCTTTTCAGAAAAATAAAATCTGAATTCTTGCTTTAATAACAAAATCAGGAATTTTAGTTGAGCTTCACCAACAATGAGTAATTTTTCAAAAGGTGTAACTTCAAGAAATCACAGTTTATGTTAAAATAACTAACTCATTTAAAAACACAGGATGGTGACTGAACTAAGACGGTTTCTTATGTTTTGTTGAAATTTGAGGTTAAAAAATAAAAACAAACCAATAAAGCAAAATAAAAACCCCTGGTCACAAAGAAATTGGGGTGTGTTAACTTCATATTTCTTCCCTTCTGTGTAGATTGAATTGATATCTGGAGAACAATTTTTTTTAAAAAAGAAATCAAGACAGAAAGAAAATGGAAAAGGGAAAAGAAATCACACCTATTTTCAACATCAAGTGTTGAAATTAAGTAAGATTAGACGTTGGGCAGTGGTCAGACTCTGGCTCCTCAACTCCTCAGGACACTCTCCTCACTAGAATGTGCTTTCCTATGGGCATGGAGCCAGGTCTGTGGACTATAAAAACTACTAGAAGGAGGACTTCCGACTTTCCTCTTGGTTTATATACACGCCCAAAGGTCTCTTTCCACCTGTGTCTGTTAGTTGTGAATGTGCAGGATCATGCCCAAACCTGAGCTGAGTTTCAGCAAAGAACTGAACCATGGCCGAGGCATAGCTAAGAGCTAACCTCTTCCAGAGTATGAAGAGCTCAGTGTGTCTATTTACGTCTCCAACTGTGGCACCAGATGCTCTCAAGAGTCTGCAATGGCGACACAAGGAGGCTGTTACAGATGATTGCGTATTTAGCCTTCTGAGTTATTGGCCATGCGGGCAGTGTCTTCAGACAGGAAAGGCCAAGGTGCCTAGGGTGAGTTTAAATGACATGTTTTGAAATTGCTAGGATGTGATCACCATTTTTACCCCCTACTAATTTTCTACTAATTACATACACTTAAAGAGTTGCTATAATTGTGAGACTAGTCATTGTTTTTACAACTCTAGCTTCTAAACATGGCTGTAGAAAATAATGGGACAAAATACTGACTTGGGGTGACATAGACATGGTTTTAAAATTTGTTTCCATGGCACTGGAGAGAAGAATACTTGCAGCTTTTTCAGAGGACCAGACTTTATTTTCCATATTAAATAGCTCATACTATCTGTAAATACAGCTCAGTGGGCATCTGAAACCTTCTTCTGGCCTCTGAGAGCATCTATGTACATGTACACATGCACGCACATGCACACACACACACACACACACACACACACACACACGCATACGCACATGCACACACACACAGAGACAGAGACAAACAGACAAGACAGACAGGCACCGATGCATAAAAAATGATAAAATAAAATCTAAAAAAGAAATCAGTCTCCACAACCTACAAATTTCCTACCTTCTTCTCATGGTTACTGTAGGTAGTAATGATGGTGGCATGGCACCTCTCTGGCTTTCACAGAGATGACACTGTTACTTAAGTCATACTGGATCATTGTCTTTATCACAAACAGCACACATCCGTTGGATCTTTAATATCCCTGAGACAGTGTGGTGATACTGATTATTTCAAATTATTTTATAAATACCACAGAACAAAGAGCTTTCAAAGTAAATAGGACAGTTTCTGGCCAGAAAAAAAAAAATCTAACATTTTATGTGTAAGACCAGTTTTTTTTTGCATATAGCCTTGTCATGAGTCAGAATACAGTTAAGGGGACTTGCCTGTGAATATGTGGTTTGTGGGCAAGTGGTGCACAATTGTCTGGGAACTTGTGAACGATGAAGACTGCAAGCCCCGTCTAAACCTTTTGAGTGAGATGACATGTTAATGAGACACACACTTGTTATATTGGCACAGTCGAGTCAGAGAGTCAGTGATCTGAAATATTAAAGATAGAAAAAGTCCTAATTTCTCACTGTGGAGATTCAATTTAGGTTTGTTAGATCTTGTAGGAGAACTAAGATTTCAATGAATGATTAGGAAATTCGAGACTGAGGGAATAATAGGGACAAAGAAATGGAAGTGCCAATTCACCTATATTTAGAGAAGAGCCATTAGGAGCACTAAAATTGGATTATAGACAATATAGGATGGAGGGGCAGGGGTTGAGGCAAAGCAAATCTGAATGGTAGCAAATGTTGACATGCCCTCAGAGTCATGCTCCAGTATATGATATCCTATGTAAGAAAGAGAGCTCAAATTTAGGGACAAAGAGATACCATCAAGGTTTATTGAAGTACTTAATAAGAAGATATGAGGGGTAGCTGAAGAGAGGTTGTCTAGTCAAGTCAATCTCTTTTAAGGGAATATAATGTCAAAAGGGAAGAAAATTAGCGTCAGAGGACATTTCTGCAGTAGAAACTCAAGGCTTGTGCAAATAGTACCATCAAATCAAGTCTAGGATGATGAGAAATGTTCACGAAAAAGGTGATGAGGAGGAAGAAAAGAGATCCATCAAGACTGAGTCACAAAGAAGTGGCAGAGTTACCAGGACAATTGTTTGGTTAGTTTTAAGCAGATCTGATTAGTATACCTCAGGGACAGCCATGTTTTGAAGGAAAAAATGTTGTTTGGGTAGAAGGGGAAAGTCAAGATCAAGGCATGGATTTAGGCACATCTGTGCAGATATGAGCTGAGATTGTAATGGTCCAGTCAATCCACTAAAAGGCACTGTGCTGTGAGATAGAGAATAAACCAGGAATAAGGCTTGAGGATCACCCAAAGCATCCGAATAGAACAGTTTTGATGGTTAGTTTTGTAACTGTCTAGATTCAGAGCTGCCCAGGAGATACACTCCTGGCAAGTCAGTGGGGGAGTTTCCAGAGGGTTAGCTGAGGGTTACCCTGAGCGTGTGTCACAATCTCATGGGCTTAAATCTTCCACTGAGTAAAAGTGGGGAAATAAGAAAGTGAGTTGAGTGCCAGAATTTGTCTGTCTTTGCTTCCTGACTTTGAACAGTGTGACCAGCTGTTGCACACTCCTACCGCCATGTCTTCCTTGCTGTGATGGACTGTACCCTCAAACTGTGAGCCACAATGAAGCCCTCATTCCTTAAGTTGTCCTTAAGCTTGTGTATTTTTTGACACAGCAGCTAATACAACCTTCCTACAGGCATATAGAATATACCTTTATCATCAATATTATTTTTCTTCTTAAAAATTACCTTTGATGACAATAGTCATTGTTCCAAAATCTTCACGGAATTCCCCAGACCCAAACCTTGCTAGAAATAGCTCAAAAAATGACTTACTTCTTCCTGTAAGGGCACAAAATTGCACCATGTTCAAAATAGCCACAAAAAAAAAATCACCAAATCTCCAATAACTAAGAAATGCTTTTGCTACAAATAAACTATCTATGGCCTCATGATTTGATTGATAGTGATGACTTTAATTAACTGTGCAGATCTCAAACCTATCTTCTGAACTTATATTTATGTATAATTCTTTTGGTGACATTATTTTTCATAATCATCTCTTTTATTCCTGATAGTAATGTGATGAGTAGAGCTTTGTTTTCAACCTCATCTACAGCTATATCTGGGAGCTGCTTTTGACAGTACTTTCTCCTAGGCCACATATGCTTTCCCTTCTCTGGGCTTTTGTCCATAAAGTCTTAAAAGACCTTCTATTCATGTGCACTAAGTTGGGCATTCATTTCTTTCAGATCAAGTTAGAATGGCCGACACTGTGTTGAATGAAATAAGCTAGGCATAGAAAGAATACATAATCTCACTTGTACTCAAAATCTGAACAAACAAAACTCATGGAAGCCTAGAATGGTACAGGGTGTAAGGAGCCAGACTTAGGAGTCTGAGAGAGATACTGGTCAATAAGTGCTACTTTGTTTAGGAGGATTGAATTTTGAAAGTCCACTGGAGAATGTGGAGGCTACAATTAATAATTTATGTTTCAGAATTGATAATAAAACAGATAAGGCCATCAGAAAGATAGGTATGTGAAATGCTAGATATGTTAGCCAGCTTTGCTTTATTTAAGCTGTGTGTATATGTGTGTGTACATGTAGTTGCATGTATGTGTAGATGTGTATATGTAGGTATATGCATGGAACTGTTTGTATGTTGGTGTGTGTATGTATGTGTATGTTTGTATGGCTGTGTATGTGTAGGTTTGTGTATATGTACATGTACATGTACATGTACATGTATATGTATATGTATATGTATAGGTGTATGTGGGTGACTATGTGGATAAGTTTAGTGTAGATGTGCTTGGCAGTGGTGGTGCATGCTTTTAATCCCAGCACTTGGGAGGCAGAGGCAGGCAGATTTCTGAGTTCGAGGCCAGCCTGGCCTACAGAGTGAGTTCCAGGACAGCCAGGGATATAAAGAGAAATTCTGTCTCGAAAAAAACAAAAACAAACAAAAGTATAGTGTAGATGTGTGTATGTTGGTGTGTACTGTGTAAGTGCATGTGTGTAGGTATGCATGTATGTGTGTGTATATGTGTAGGGGTATGTGTATGTGTAGGTGTGTTATGTGTACAGGTGTGTATAGGTGTGTATATAGGTACATATATATGTATACATGTGTAGGTGCATATGAGTATGTGTAGGTATGCATGTATGTGTGTGTTGAAACATCACATTGTGTGTAAGAATATTTGAATATTTTTATCATTTAAAAGAAAAAAATTTTGGCCTATTTATCTCTTCTACTAAAAGCCACATAGCTAAGGTGAAACTTTAGGTTTGTTAGGGAGGGCGATGCCACATCCTCCCTGAGATGCGACTGCATTGCTGTGAACTCTGTCTGCTCTTTGTACTTGATGCTGCTTTAATGGTACTTGCCCTGTACCAGTCAGTATACGGGAGCCACAGACAGTGAACTGCCTGTTGTAGGTGCAGTGCAGACAAATTTATTTTTATGGTACTCCAGACAAAAACCAAACAATGCTTTGCTTACTTAGGTGTCAAGGCCTGGCATGTTCCTCAGAAGTCCTGCAAGTTTTGAGCATGGTAACACTGGCAGCTCCTGGCTTTACAGAAAAATAGCTGAAGCATGTTGGAATAACTTTGAAGTCTACGAAAATCTCCTTGTGAATGTTGGGCTGTCCCAAAAATCTGTCAAGAATATTTATCTCTTAAGAGGTAGGTAAATTTGAAGTATATTATGCAATGCAATATATCCTAATATAATGTGAACATATCATCACTTTTTGTAATCTGAACAATTTTCCCAGCTCTTACTTCTAAATGATTATATGAAAAGAAATTACTGTGTGTGGCACATAATAATTAAAAAGCAATCCACACTATTGCTGGCTTAGCACAGGCCAGCGGTCGCAGTCTGTTCCCAGCCTTGTTCATAGCCCGAGATCGAGAACACATGTTTCCCTTTCCAAGGTCCCAGAGGCTAGCTGCTGCCAAAAATCTCCACACTCCCAAATTTCTGCAGCTAGCTGGGGGCACACTCTCCCCAACCCACACTCCACTGCAGTTACCTTTCCCCTGGAGCTCAGTTGAATCACCAAAAAAATGGAAAACACCAGACAATCTTAGTTTATAGTGAACAGATAATGCAACCACTGGAGCCAGGAATTTATCATCCCAAACTTATCAACTTTTGTATGGTAGAAATCTTCCAGTGGTGGACGCTGGTAGATTCCACCATCAGATCTAACCATTCCAGGTCTACATGTCTTCCACTTTCACTCTGCCTCTCCATTCAAAAACAGGGTGTTCCTTTTCCTGTGTTCCTCTTCCCCCTTGGATACAAAAGGCCTGCCTCTTCCTCCTCACCCTGTGGCTGGCTTCTTGACATCTTTATTATCCAATCAATTAATTAGGGGGAAATTCCCCTACAACTGTGAATACAGGTATACCTATTTACTTAAAAAAGTAATACATATTTATATACATGTGATTGGAATGTCATATGAACCTAGATCCTCCCTATTTTTAATTTATATTTTCTTTTATGTGTGCATGAAGTGGTGATATGTTGGTGGTAGTCGTGTGTGTGTGTGTGTGTGTGTGTGTGTGTGTGTGTGTACATGCATGTGCCACTGCTGTATATAGAGGTCATAGAACCACTTGTAGGAGTTATTTCTTGCCTTCTACCTCTGGTGTCTAGGGCCAGAACTCAGGCTACCATACTTAGACAGGTACCTTTGCATTAAGCCTGCTTGCTGGCCTAGAAGCTGTAAAGTTCTGTATAAAATCACAGTGGGCTTTCGATGCCAAGTGCTCCACAAAATGCAGTGTTGTGATGGAAGAAAGAACTGACCACACACAATTAAAATATCCATGATGGTGCAAGTGCTGCTTTAAACATTTTTTGTTTGAAAGAATTATTTATTTTATTTTAAGTGTATGGGTATTTTGCCTTCATGTTTGCCAGGAGAAGGACCTGCTCAGGATCACCACCCTCATCTCCCCTCGGGTGTGCTTCCTGCTGTCCACTGCAGCTTCCTTTATCACTGGACAGTTGGTCAATGTGGACGGAGGCCAGATTCTGTACACTCACAACTTCAACATACCAGATCATGACAACTGGCCTGTGGGAGTTGGGGACCCCACATATCCCTGCAGTGCCCAAAGAGTACAGGAGAGGGCATTGGATTTCTTAGAACTGAACTTACAGACATTTGTGCATTGCCATGTGGATAATGGGAACAGTACCCATGTCCACTGGGAGGGACAGCCATTGCTCCTAATGACTGACTCATCTGTCCAGCCAGACCTACTTTGAGCATTTTGAAACATAAAAACACTGTTTCTTGGGAGTTTATGTTACTATAATATCCTGTTACATATGATGAACTATTAATGCTGTAAACTAGACACTATTATCTCATCTCTGAGGGTAGGTTCAGAGACACTGAGTTACTCTTCTGAGATCACCCAGCTCGGAAACGGAAAAACCAAGGCTAGATCCTAACAAGTCCAACCAACCATGGCTCCTGCTGCTCTCTTCCAGCTTCCATTGCTCCAGACCAAACCAGAATGAGACACACTTCTGATTCTTTTCTCAGTGTCCTTTTATCTCTTTGTAAGTAAATTCAAGTTTAGCTTAACATTAGTTAAGACTTAAGATATCTAAACTTCCTTTCACAAGCCCTAGTCTGGAATACCTAAGACTTTTATTTGGACTCCTGCCAGTAGTGAGCCTGTCTTACAATTTCATTTGGCACTAGACACTCCCAGTTTCATGACAAGGCCAAGGTTGAACCCAAGAGGCCCCAGAAAGCCCTTGGAAGTTTAGACACTAGATCCAGTCCAGTGTGGAAATGTGAAACTCCATTCTAAAGGGAGCTGGCAAGAGCATGAATGAGACTGCTTAATTCCTCCAAATAAGCTTGCATCAGTATGCTGTGACAGCTGAACAGACATACTGAGAACACAAAGCCTTCTTCACATAGCTAGGAATGATACATACCTTTATTGATTGGCCGGCACAACCAGCTATAAGTTACTGTAAGCATGGAAGACCGTGGGGGAAGATCACAGGAAGCAATTAAGTGGCTTGGATTCCAGCTGCTCAATCAGGACCTTCATTCTTCATTTTGCCACAGAATAAAGCACAAATTTAATGTACTTGTGTGATAAACTTTTCATAAGTAGCATATATAAAACACATGCATTTTAATACAAATATGTATGCTATGCATGTATATCTTCAGTATACATTATTACTATAGATTTTTTGATTTATCCTTGTCTGTAGAACTATGTATTGGAAATAGATATTCACACACACACAAAGATATGGGAAATTTGAATTTGGGAAATTTCAATTGGGAAAAAAAATCCAAGAAAGTCAATTTCTCTCATTTTATTCATGAATAGACAGCATCCTCTAAAGGCAAGTGAGCACACCAGGGGGCGCGGGTATTGCTAGAGGTATCTAGAGGCTCTGAGAGCTAACAATAATTAGCTCACTGGTTTTCAGAACCAGCTAGACAGAGATGGGGAGGGTCGAGGGGCCAGCAGCTGTAAGGAGAACGAGGCTAAGTCAGGACTCCATGTACTGCCGTCTCACATTCCACAGAGGCCTCAGTTTCTGCATGGGCTTGCATTATTGATGAATAAGCACAGATTTTCCCAATTCAGCTGCACAGAGATCTGGGTTTAGTGATGAAATAGCTTACCATTTGCCTCTTTAAAATGTCGTTCCCTGAATTTTGCTTCACTTACTTCATACCACTCATTCTGACCTGACAATTTATCTCCTCATTTCAAAGACTTTGAATCATAAACATAACATATCCATATACTGCTTAGCTTTATAAAATTGCCACCAAGAGAAGAGATGAATTTTCTGAAAACCTTGTTTTCCTGGTATTAGGGAATTTTATTGTAGAGCTATGTGTATGATGTTCTTTGCTGTTCAGGTTTTTTTTTTTTTTATAGCCTTAGATGTCTGGGAACTATGTAGACTAGGCCCAGCCTCAAACTCACAGAGCTCCACCTGCCTCTGCCTTCTGAATGCTTGGACTAAATGAATGCAGCACCATGTACATCTTCAGAATGAACTGTTAAAGGTAGCGATGGCAAGCGCACCTGCTCATTGATTGGCTCTTGGCATAAATACTTTATCTCCCCAAAGTGATGTTAAATCATGTACATGATGTCTGATGGCTGGTGTGATGGCTCAACAGGTAAAGGAACTTGTTGCCAAGTCTGAGAATCTTAGTTCAATCCTTGGGTCCCACGTGGTAGAAGGAGTGAACTGAGCCCTCCGACCTCTGCATCGGTATTGAGGCATGCATGGTGCACACATGAACCCACACCTACCCCTCCATCCCCCCACAACCCCCACAAATAGGTAAAAAAAATAAAGCAGAAGAGAAGTAGATGATAGAAAGTCTGGGAAGGCAGGACTTCCTGGTGTCTCTGGCTGGAAGTCTTGCCCTTCTCTGTGTGGATGATGTACATTCGTGGTTACAGGCCCATTTCACCCTTTTCTGCTGGAAAACTACTGTGACTTAAAAATCTGTGTTCTACAATTGACAGATTGAAGTGAGTTACCCAAGGGATCCTATTATGAGGTGGGATCTTAAGGGAGTCTGGAGCCTTCCTTAAGATTAAGGTGGGGGGGG
>JADRCD010198320.1:2891-15113 GCA_019843815.1 Montemys delectorum | reverse complement strand
TCTTTCTTTCTTTCTTTCTTTCTTTCTTTCTTTCTTTTTCGAGACAGGGTTTCTCTGGGTAGCCCTGGCTGTCCTGGAACTCACTCTGTAGACCCGGCTGGCCTCGAACTCAGAAATCCACCTGCCTCTGCCTCCCAAGTGCTGGGATTAAAGGCGTGCACCACCACCACCCGGCCTGCACACTCTTTCTTATCTAAGCCATTTCCCAGGCCTAGAGTAACCCCCAGTCTCAACAGGAGATTGCAATCAGAACGAGCTCTGCTCGCCTCCCTCTTCCTCATCCTCAGTGGACAAACTCTAGGCATCCTAAGTTTCTTCTGTCAGTTTATGGTGACACCCTTCTCCATTGTCCCTAAGCCTGGGCCTACAGAAGCCCCTAGGGGTAACTCAAGTGGCCATTAGATTTCACAATCTGTGCAGGAGATTTGGGGGCTATCTACAAACAACAGTAGAAGGACTTGAATGTATTAAGCATGGCTGCCCAGTGAATGATGGGTAAATCTTGAGACTGGAGATCAGGACTAGGCAGAAGGTTCATCCCATGGCTGCAGCAATAATGCTAGAAGAGAAGTTTCCCAGAAGTCCTATGCTGCCCCACAGAGCCCTGCTCTCTCTCAGTGAACCCTTCAAAAGGTTGGAGTCTGTTATTTTTGTCAACGAGGCTCCTGTGTCTGGCTTTTAGCACAGAGTAGAAGTTCAATCATTCATCAGACGATTAAATGAATGAATTAGACTTTAGGATAATGGTAACCTCTCTCTTGAAAAAATTTATTTACTTACTTCTTTGTTTGTTTATTTATTTAATGTGAATGCCTAAGTGTGGAATTTGCATTTTGTGTGCAGTACCCACAGGGGCCAGAAGAGAGCATCATATCGCCCCCCCCACCCCGCCCCTTGTACCTACAGGCAGTTGCAGGTGTGGGAGTGTAGAACTGAACCAGGGCCTCTGGAAGAGCTGCAAATATTCTTGAATGCCAAGCTCCTACTCCCAAAGATAAGAAAATTAAATTTCAGTTAAGTCAAAGCCACTCGTTCTGGATTGCGCACTGGCTGGTTGTGAGTAGTAATGATATGGTCCGAGTGCAGAGCGAAGCTTATATTTCTCAGCTTTGAAAATAGAATCTTAGGTTAAGCTAACAGGAAAAGAAAATTACAGGGCAGGACTGAGCAAAGCTGTGTAGACAAGTAGACCAATTCGGAACCGGTCAAATTGCCATTAATGGAACAGGAAAATTAGAGGTTAAGATTTTAAGTTCTAAATACCAAGTTTCCTAGTCTGAGACCCACACATCCTGGACACACGTGGGCTCATGTTAAAGAATATTCAAAGACAAAGACCTTTAGAAACACATGATTTTCCTATCTGAGGCATGGAAGTGAATAGAATTTCACTTTTCCTTGTTCATAAAACTTGGCTGTAAGGTTTTTTCTGCCTGAAATGTCTAGATTTAGAAAACTATTTGGTAAAGTCATAAAAAGTTTTGCAAGTCTAAAAGGTTAGAAACAGAGGTCAGATCAGAGTGAGTCACACCGCAGAAGAAACTGAAGCACCCATGTGCTCGAAAGAGCCGTTCATGAGAAACCCAGAGAACAACTCAAATTTCAGTCTCTCCATGTTGCCTTGAAATGAACTCACCATGAACAATAGGGTGTAGTCACAGAACAAATGGTTGGTCTGGCTTCAGCCACTTACATTCCGTGTGACCATAGAAAATTCTACATTACTTCTTTTCTTGAATGGATATAAAGCTATCATAAGATCAAATGCTTAGGAATTTTTAGATGGGTTCACCTTTTTCTTGGTCGGTTTAATGAGTACACATCACAGACTTATCTAGAAGATGTTCTTCAAGGCCTAATTCTCAACTGCAAGACGAAACCAGGAACATTGTTCAGAGTTCCCAGCAAGCTACTGCAATTAAATGAAGTTTGAGGGTTAGAGGAAGAGAACCATTTACAGAGATAGATTGAGATTCTCAGTTCACTAATGACTGAGGGCGAGGCACCGGGCTCCCCACCGTCTTCCTTCAGAGAGTACTACATGACGGAGTAGAGATGACTGAAGCGCTAACCAGGGGCGCTTTCAGCTTGCAATTCCACCTTTAAGTGTGACAATGTGTTTACAGAAATTGCTACCGGGAGTAGCCATTTTGAACACCTCACCATTCCGAGTCCCATTAGAGTCTATCTCCTTATTATCCTGATGCAGTCTGTCATCTGTGGAGGGGACTTCGGTCTGCCCTGGAGGATGATACAGGGAGTTGAGAAGAACAGACACAGAACCGGTACTGGGTATGGCCTTCTTAGGTTTTTCTGGTACAATGTATCACTTTTCAATGATGGAGATTGGTTACAAACGCCTTCCAACACAGTGAACTACGGGACTCAAGGCAAATGCAAGGATGCCAAATCTGGGTGGATTGGAAGACCTAGTGTGCAACTAAGAAACTACAAACACATGGTCAGTGCTCGAGGCCGATTCCTAGGGCTTACGTGTTCACTCTGTCTCTTTGTTCCTTGGGTAGATCTCGTGGAGGAGTTTGGAAAACACACTTATATAAAACACTCCCCCACGTTATTGTCCTCGATAAGCCGCACACTGGACTGGAGTCAGATCGTCTCTGCCCCTATTTCTCCAGTCACCACCTTGCACCACGTGACCTCTATGAGCAGTGGCTTCCTCTGTAAAGGGCTGACGCCCTGGTCAGATAGCTGCACCTTTGCAAGGGTGACATAAAACCACAAAGTATTCTAGCTCATTCCCACAAGGCAGAAGGTGCCAAAAATCTCCATCTCTAAACAAGAAAAACAGATAAAAGAGGAAACATGGTAACGCTGTCATAACAAACGCCAACCGTGCTCACATGCACTCTCCAACCCCTCTCACAGAGGTGAGGGCCACCGTTCCAGATTGATATGGATGCCATGTCTATGCAAGCGACTGTCCTAACCCTCTCTTGTTTGGATCTTTAAGTCTGTACTTGTACATGATCAAGTTGCGCCACGAAGACAGTTTGTCGTTCATTCTTGGTGGTAATTTCAGGTCGTCTCCCACCCAACCTGTCCGAAGTCAGCTTCTTTGTCTCCAGTCTGTACCTATAACAGACTGCTTCCACACTCTTCATTCTTCAACATCTCTGTTCAAAAAAATGACAGGGCTCCCAGCGGGGCCGGGCCACAAGATTGCACTTTTACTGTGTTTCAGAGAGAGACACGATATTGATTTAGGTTTAAGCATGGCTAGCCACAGCGTGAACCCGGGAAATGTATTTTTCACCTCTCAGTAAATGGGCAACGAGAGCCCTTTACATACACCTATGAGGTGTTGGAACAGAAAATGCACCTCTAAACTGTGGACATGTCAAACTCTGACAAACATCCAGGAAGAGGGTCCCACCCCTGCCATCACTTTGCAGGGCAGTGACACACGGTCTGCGGTGTCCCTGAAACTCCGAGCCATCTGCAGTGAGTCTGAGAAGCCCCCCTGGTCTCCTGATGACTAAATGAGATGAAATGGGCATATTTGTTAGAATCAGCTGGGGAGACTTACGACTTGGTTAGTTCCCGAGTTCATAAATTTCTGTCAGAGCAAAAGGAGCCTCGGAAATGCATGTGAACCAATCTAGCCTAAGTGCAGATGGCAGTTTTGTTATTTGGTGTCAGAGTTACCAGTCGCACAGTGACAAGCTGCCATAACACATTTTCTCATTCTCTGAAGAACAAGGGTTGTATCGGTTAATATTCTGACGGTGTTCCTTTTCATAATTTACAACAACTAGATGCTGATAGGTTATTTAACATTTATGAAGTTAAGATGTAATCAGAAAAACCCTGATTATCTTTACAAATAAAAAAGTTAAATTATTCAACTTTTTTTTTTTTTCCTCTGTGGCTTCATTTTCACAGCAGGTGCATACTTTACAATGGGACAAGTCAATCATAAAAACCCTTTTAAAATAATTTTTTTTTTAAGGAACAGGAGCAGTAACAATTCTATATATATATATATATATATATATATCCCATTAATTCAGTTTGATAACAGCATTTGCTTCAAAAAACCATCTCACCCTTACAGCGGTGTCTCTGACACCGGCTGATACCTTCCCCTGTGTGGCCAGGGGTGTCTCGATTATGCCCTCTTTGGGTGAAGAAAGTGAATCGGGCTGCCTTCATTCCTCTGATGATAACTGTGCAGGATTTCGACATAGGCTGAGAGCTGCACTCTGCAGCCTTTGCTTTCCCCCACAGGCGGAGCCTTCCTCAGAGGTGGGATGCTGTCATGTCATCTTTGCGTCCCATGGCGTTGATCTGGTGTCCTGTATTCTCCCACGCCCATGCGTGGGGGGCCAGTGGATATGTTCTTGTCCATTAAGTGAACACAAGAACTCCGTCTACCCAAAGGCAAGTGTATTCTGCATTCTTAAGAAGTTTGGACCTGTAGATAAAACGACCCCTCTGGGCCACACGGGACGGTACGCGATTGTACTGTGGTCATCCACACGTTCTGTATCTACAGCGGAATTATTTTTTTTTTTAAACTTTGAGCTAGGTTGTAGAAATGAGAAAAACAATTGTGATATGGGTTCAGTAGGTAGAAAGATAGAAACTGGATTTTTAATAGTCTTTATGAACACGCATGTGCACATGCATGGCAACACAGCAGAAGGTGACCATTTGGGCAGCATCAGGTGGCCAGCAGGAGCTGCATGGCTGGAGAAGGGCAACTATGGGGAAGGGGCAAGATCAGAAGAAAACCTTACATGCACATATAAAATTATCATAATTAAACCCATCATCGAGTACACCAGATACATGCTAAACTTAACATGCTTAAAAAAAGGTTGAAAAGAAAAATCACGAGACGATAAACCCCCCCGTAAGTTGCCTCTGATAGCTACGCAGTGAGTAACCTAGAGAAAGCTGCAGTTTGGAAAATCTACATTGACTTTTTTCATTGGTAAAATATGGAAAATAGGTTGGGCGTGGCGGCTCACACCTCTCATCGCAGAGGGATCACCGTGGGTATGAGGTAGTGAGACACTGTCACAAAAAAAAAAAAAAAGAAAAGAAAAACCCAAACAAATGTAGAAAATAGACATGAGACATGAAGTGATCGTTACTGAAAAGGAGGTGTTTATCTCAACAAAAATGCCTAGTGCGTACCAAGACCCAATAACGCAAGATACATTCGCTTGTTAACAAGCAAAGGAAGCATAAATTGCTAGGTGGGCTTCATCTTCTCCTTTGAAACTTGCTAATCCTTGTGGTTTGGGCACTGCAAAAACAACAGCCAATGTTGGATTGTCCAAATCACTGCAAGGTAAAAATTTCATTTACGACTGTTGATGTGAAGTTTGTTTGTAACTAGACAAGCATCCGACCCCATCAACCACAGCTGAGACTGTAACTGAACACCCACTGGCGTGTCGTGTGTCTATAGATAGTCCATATTGTAACTAGCCAACCTTTCATCGAAACGTGATTAATAAAAAGTATTTATGTGCCCACGCAGGATTAATTAAAATGATTTCCCAGCAGAAGCATGGTTGCCAATTCTTTTCTTTAATGGACTAAAAGATGAATGGGCAAGGAAAAGTGCCAGGGTTTCAATATTATGCCTTAAACTTAAATAACTCACCATCCTTAGTGGGGGGAAAAAAGTGCTTGCTGAATGCGGCTGTATTGTTAATTAGGACATGATTAAGGGGTGGATAGTTCAAAATATAGTCATCATCTTGATAAATTAGAGCGGCTCATTATTATCTGCAGAGTTTAAATAATTTTGAATGTTTGGGTTCTCAAACAGCAGGGCTAGCTGCCTCTGTTCTTTCTCTGAGCAAATGGTTTATATTCTATGAAGTCTTTTGCATCTTAATTTTCTATAATTTTTCATCCATTAAGGTTACATATATTTCTCCTTTCTTTCAATTGGTTCTGTACTGATCCAGGGTTCAGAGAACAGTCTAGGAGGGAAGCTAAGTGGCTCATGTCGCCTCTAATTGGAACAATAATTGGCTAGAGTCTTTCCAGACCTGTTTACTGCACAGTCAACAATGGGAGGGAAGTTACTATAGTGACTCCTCATCCCTAAAAAAAATTTATATTTTATGTAATTTTGCATTTTTAATTTTTTTTTCTGTGTATGTGTGTGCATGCAATGTGCTCTCAGAGGCCAGAAGAGAGCGTCAGATTCCATGGACTTGAGTCCGATGGTTATGAGCCACCATGCAGGTACTAGGAATCGAGCTTGGGCCATGCAGAAGAACAGTCAATGCTCTTAACCATCGAACTACCTTTTTAGCACCGATTAATTTTAAAGTGTGTGTGTGTGTGTGTGTGTGTGTGTGTGTGTGTGTGTGTATGTGTGTGTGTATTGGGGGGGTTGTAAGTGGGTTTCCACCTTCAAACACCATACAAAGAGCAAGCAGAGAGAGCATCTTAATGTTTTAGAGGTTAGAGGGCTTTGGAGTTATTCCTACTAACGTTTATCAGGTAAATAGGAGATAAGTGGACCTGGTTTGGCCTAGGACAGAGGATCTTGGACAGGGCTGTGAAACAGTCTTTGAATAATCTCTTCATGGGTATTCGACACATTTCTCAACCTCTGCTGTGCCTACCCAGCAGGGAATCTTCCTGCTCTTGCATAGTTTTGCTGAATCCTGTCAGACTTTCCAGACTCTGGGTTGGACAGATGGAGTCGTCTGTTTCATCCACACACTTTAGCTTGGTGGCTCTTTTTCCCTTGGTGGGGGGAGGGGCACAACTCCCCAATGAATTCTCCAGCTCTTGACTTGCCCAACAAAACACCATCCTCTTAGGAAGAACCACTAGGTTTTAGCCAACAGCCAGCTCCCGGTCCTCTGGGTACCACTTTACAAAGCACTGTGTGCATCTCATGCATTTGTAAGACTGCCAGGGAAAAGTGCAAAACTTTGGATGGAAGAGTTAAACTAAAAACAGGAAGGAATTACTCTTGAAAGATAACAGGTGGACAGATTTGCATTCGAATCCTGAGCATATTCCACAAATTCTTAGTATAGGGGAATGCTTCCTGCTGTTTGCATGAGAATTCACTGGAGCCTGGGAGTGTTTGGCACATAGTAGGCCTTAAGAAACACACATCTACATCAGCTCCATCACAGTAACCCTTCCCCAGGGTGTCCTCATTGCTTTTACCAGCAGGATTTATAGACATGATCTAAGATGTAGTTTATTGATAGCATTGGAAACATAATTTGAAAACCGAAATCCAGTTAATTACGTAGGTAATTCTTCTGTTGCCAAGCAACCACATAGACTATTTGCTCCGCGCAGCTTACCTGCCTGAGGTTACTCTGTCCATATTGATCCTCACAAAATACACGTGGAAAATAAATCAATTAATTCAATCAATATTTTGGCTTTGTACATTCAAGAGAAAGCCGCTGATTTCTATCTCCAGGAATTAGTATTACTGACCATGTTGGTTTGGTAGGAGGAATCCAGGTGGCTAGCTAAATTTGGTGGTGTGTTTGAGTCATGTGAGGAGCTGTTTTGAACAAACAAACAAACAACAAGTAAACAAACCTACATTTCTTTTTTTTAAAATTAGGTATTTTCTTTATTTACATGTAAATTTCTCCTTTCCCAGTTTCCCCTCCAAAAAACAAACAAACAAACACACAAACAAACAAAAACAACAAGAACAAACTCCTGTTGCCTCCCCCCTCCCCATGCTTGCCACCCCACCCTCTCCCACTTTTTGGCCCTGGCATTCCCCTACACTGGGGCACAGAACCTTCACAGGGCCGAGGACCTCTCCTCCTATTGATGATCAGCTTTGCAATCCTCTACTATACACTTGCTGCCAGAACAATCAGTCCCACCATGTATAGTCCTTGAACAAAGCTACATTTCTTGACTGTACCTTAAGAGAATTTTTTATCATGAGCCTCAAGTGGAGAATTTTCTTTTTCTTTTTTCTTTTTCTTTTCTTAGAGACAGAGTTTCATGAGACTCAGGCAGAATTCCAACTTCCTGTAGAGCTGAGATGACCCTAAACTGATCTTCTTGTCACCTCCTCTGGAGTGTTAGAATTACCAGTGTGCACGTGCCTGGCTTAAGTGATGCTTAGAGACTAGACCCAGGGCTTTCTGCATGCTACCCAGCAGTCACCTCTCAGCCTAAGGATTTACTTTTGAATAAGATCTCCAGGATTCTAATGTCCCCCTTCAGGACTAGAAACTACAGATGTGCACTCTTTGACTTGGTATTCAGCCCTGTCTATGGTGCCATCATTTTGAACTTTTGAATTTGGGGGAAGATCTAGAAAATTCCTGATTGTAACTACATAAACAACATTGTTTGTAACAAGTGTGCCTTTCCTCTACTTTGAACACACATTTGTGACTACTCTGAACAGAAAAACTATCATTCTCCAAATCATGAGACACTTCCTGATAGAATCAACTGCACGTGACTCGCAGAGCACAGTCCCCTGATGCTTCCCTAGTCTGGAATCCTTTCAGGCCCCAGAAAAAGAATCTCCCCAATGGTTCACAATGTTTCTGTAATAGATCTTACCCATCTAAGAAACTGAGAGGTCTGGACATTATAGATTTGTTAGCAACTGGTTAAATGATCAGAGTTAGCGTGTAGTTCTCCATTTTCCCTTAGTCTGGGCTAGATGGAAAATTCCTACTTAAGATAAGAAAGAGTTAATGTTACATTTTATAAGAAGCAAGGGTTATCTTTTATTCTACAATGAGACTTCTCTTATTGAAAATATTATAGAGACAGCACAAAAATCTGACGTGAAAGAAAACAACACACTGCTGGGAGGTTTGAAAAACATTGAAAAATTTCAACCCTACATTGAACTAAGTGCTTTTAGCACTTGAAAACGAAGGCAGTCGAGCAAATGCTAGAGAAATTACATTTTAAAAGTAAGTGTGTATGTCTATGTATGATATGTGTGTGTGCATGCATGTGTCACTGTGTGCCCATGGAGGTTGGAGGATACTTTAAGAGCTCCAGTTGTCGTTTTTCACCTTTGTCCAGGCAGGCCTTTCTTGATTCTTATGTATTTTTTACTCTAGCATAGCTCCCTCCCCAGACTCTACCCAATTTTCCTGCCTCTGCTTCCCATCTTACATGGGAGTGCTGGGATTTCAGATGCACACTACTGCGCCAGGCTTTGTATGTGGGCTCTTAAGTCGTCAGGCTTGCTTGCACAGCTGGGTTAATGCCTGTACCTGCTCTTGATGAACCATCTCCTCGGCCCACAAAATAAATAAAAACGAGTTACTAGAATGACTGTGTTGAAGGTATTAAGAATAGAATGTAAAAAAAGTCACCCAGATCTATAGAGTTATCATCCAAGCCTAGGTAATAAATGCTAGCTGCATAAACAACATCATTTGACCTTTGTAACAGTCTTACATGTAAATGGTAATACCAGGACTTACAATCAGAAGAGGGCTATCATGTCAACAGAATCACAAAATCAACAGAATGAATTAGTGAATGCGAACCTTCCAATAATAACTCTCAATATTAATGATCTCAACTCTCTAAGAAAAAGACTAAGACACGCAGGTTAGATGACAAATAGATTCCATGATTTTGCTACCTTTAGACACATACCTCACCACCGAAGATGGATACCACCTTCAGGTAAAAGGTTAGATAGGAGGATTCCAAGCAAAAAGAACTAAGGCACGACTAGGCCTTGCTATTCTAATATCTGTGAAATTGTCTTGAAGCCAAACATGGAAGAGGTACATCTTATCACATGGAACTTAACAACAGGACGTGCTAAGCGAGCATTAGCGTTATAGACACACACTCACCACAGATGGGTCATATGGTTTCAAAATAAGACACATTCGACTGTATCTAAAATCACCGATTAATACCAGCACAGTGATAGTGGGTGACTTCAGTACCCTACTGTCACCCAAAGACAGACCATCCGGACCAAAATAACCCAAAAACCAACCAAACAAACAAAAAAAAAACCACCAAAGAAACAATGGTGTCAAATGACCTCATGAATGAAATGGACCTAAGAGACGTCTACCACAGCAAAATAGAATTCTCATTCTTCTCAGCAGCCCAGGGAAATTTCTCCGAAATCCACCATGTATTAGGACACAAAGCATATCTCAACAAATAAAGAAAACTTACCATCCTGTATTCTATCTGACAGTAACGACATAAAGCTAGATAAACCGTGTAAGGTCTGCCAAGCGGTGCCATGAGTTCGTGAATGCTGGATGTCTTCTTGTTTGTCTTACTTCTGTAGTCTTAAAGAAAATTTCTAACCCACCAGTGCTCAGTCTTCAGGTGAGCAAGAGGAGGAAGACTTGATAATCCTCCTGGCTACTGAACTTCCTGACCCTTCTCTTATTACTCTTGGAGAGTCTGGGTGGGAGAAGACAGAGATCTGAATCGCAGTTACGTCCAGCATGTAAGAAGAGTCTGGTATCCAGTTATTGCTCTCTTGGCTTTATTTGACTTGGTGTCCCTAAAGTACAAAGACACCGTAAAGATGCTAGGAGGGTGGTCAGTGAGATGGGTCAGCGGGTGCAGGAGCTTGCCATCAAGGCTGAGGACCTGACTTTGATCTCCAAGACGCCCGCACATGGTAGAAGAAGAGAACAGACTCTCACACATAGCCTTCTGATCTCCACAAGCATTGTGGCATCTCTTTACTTATTTAATAAAAGAATTTAACGCCAGCAAGAAGCAACACTGAAAGGTTGTGACGCAAGAGAGCAGTGTGATCTTAAGAAAGCTGAACCCATTTCCATAGAGGAGACTAAACTTTGTCCATTGATCTAGTGAAGACTGGAATCTTCCCTCTATCACAAAGAAGAAGAAAGATCGGGACTACCTGTGTTTCTGAGCCCTGAAGATTAGTGACGTTTGCTGATATGAGCAGCTATTGTGCCTTGTTTAATTTCACACGCTGTGTGTTGATTTTAGAGCAAACTAGTGGGCAATCATTTGTGTTTTATATCTTAGAGTATCTTACATTTTTCTTTGTGCATGAAGCTATTTGTATTTTTTTCCCTTGTGAATTTGAGCAAAGCAAAGCCCTTTCTCCCTGACTAGAGATCCTCACCTCCGACGGATGCCACACATTTTAAACAGTGGACCTTTAAGAACGCATAACTTTTTTTTTTTAAATTGTGGAAATGTTTTTATTAAAGGTTAGTTAGAAAATTCCATATTCTCTGTCAATAATCAGCTGTTCTATAAGCCATTCAGGCATTACATGTATATACTATTAATTAAAATTTTCTTTAACAATCTCAAACATGTATATAATGAATTCTAGACGTTGCCAGGACTTCGCTCCCTCGTGTCTTTTCCTCACTTCCACTAATCTCATCTCCGTACAAGCTCCTTCCCCCCAGTCATGCCTTCCCCTCCTTTTGTGACCCACTGACTTCATACAGGGCCATCTGTGTGTCCATGGACATGGAGCAGCCCATTGGATCTGGTGCGCGGACAGTGGCTCCCCCTTCACAGCACCGATCAACAGCCTATGAATGACCAGGGAGGGGTAGCGCCCACGAGCCCCTCTATCCACTACTACTGTCTGTTGACAGGCCCAGCCTTGTTCAGTGCACAGTGCAGGAAGTCACAGCTTCTGTCAGTCCATGAATACAAAGTTTACGCCGTTCCCAGAACATGCTGTTTTCAATTCAGGAGGAGGGTTACGTAATCCAATGAGAAGCATGTCTTCGATAATTGTTTTTAAGAAACAGGTCTGCCAATGGCCAGAATCGCTATTTTCAGTGCTGCGCTGAGCTCTGGCTAAACTCGGATGGATGGAATTTGCTTCAATTTTAACTTAAGAGAAGGTACTGAAAATAAGATCAGGGGCTGAGGGCTCCGTGGTAGAGTTTGCGCTGGGCACATATAAAGCTGGAATTCTATCCTAGCACCCGAAAAGTTTATGGTCAGAGTGTATGTCTTAGTGCTCAATGATTGTTTCTTGTATAGCGTGTGCAAAGCCCCAAGTTCTACGCCTAGTACTGAAAATAAAAGTAAAATTAAATATTTTGAAAGTGGAGCCTAAGCCTCTAATCAGTTTCAAATTTTATGTAACCACCTGCACTTTATGTAAAATATAGAGATGATTTCTGCCTCTGTCTCTCTCTGTCTCTCTCATTCTATCTTGATCTATCTATCTATCTATCTATCTATCTATCTATCTATCTATCCATC
>JADRCD010198319.1:0-23402 GCA_019843815.1 Montemys delectorum | reverse complement strand
GGTTTAGTGCAGAATTCTGTCAGACCTTCAAAGAAGACCTAATACCAATACTTCTCAAACTACTCGACAAAATAGAAACAGAAGGAACACTACCTAATTTGTTCTGTGAGAACTTCAGACCAATTTCTCTTATGAAAATGGATGAAAAATACTCAATAGAATTCTAGCAAATCAAATCCAAGAATGAATCAAAACAAGCATTCAACATCTGCTCACTTGTAGCTCTTTTGGTATATAATTTTTAAATTACATATATATTTGGGGTATTAACCATCTGCCAGTTGAGTAAATGGTAAATATTTTCTATCTCTCTTTCTGAAAGTTAACTCTTCACACTTAATTTTTTTCTTTTATGGAAGATTTTTGTTGTTGTTGTTCCATTCAGAAAGTCACACCTATAATTAAACTGTCTTCTCCCAGGAGTTTTATAGTTTTACATCATACATTAAGGTTTTTATTCAAAGTTTAGTTTTGAAGCACTTAGACAGAGAAATCAAATTTCAGCCTCCCCAGACTTTCTGACCTTCACAGGCTGTCCTAGCATTCACACCCCTTTCCCATCCAGTGTGAGGTTGTTGGTATAGATAGAATCAGTTGGTTTAGCTATATAGGCCTTCTGTTCTATTCCATTAGTTGATGTGTTTAGTTTTATGTCAGTATACTACTTGTGGTTACTATGGCTGTGTTGTATAATTAGCAACATTGCTCTCTTTGCTCTGGGTCATTTTGATTATGAGAGGATTTTGTTATTGTCATGGAAGCATGTTTGGAAAACAAAACCCTCACAATTAGGAAAAGCTCTTTTCACAATACAATGCCAGCAGTAAACTTTCTAGAACTTCATCATTTTGATGTAATTTTACTGAGTAAGAACTCAATACTGTCACAACCCCTTAATTGCTAGGTTCACTTTTCTTGAGTGAAAACATTGCATTTTCCCTCAAAGACCTACATCTACACCTGCTCAGAATTCAGATCCAGAAAGAGGAACTTCAGAAGAACTACTCTGCCAGAGAAGATGACAAACATTATTCAGTTTGTCACCTGGCTGGTTCTGAGTGACCTCTGGGAACAGGAGGATAGGACAAGGACATGGGGCAGTTTGGCAAATTTTCATTTCCTAATTTGAAAGGTCAGTGAAGAATAATTTCTTTAAAATACATAATTACGTACATCTGCTTGAATGTCTGAAGGGCACTCTTTTATGTGTGAATAGATCTGTTTATTTAAACATTTAATGATTACCTGAAACTAGGAGAGGCTCAGCTATGCAGAAGGTCTACATTTTAATGTTTGAATGCACAGACCATGCATGCTCTCAGCGTGGCCTGTGCATGGGTCTGTTTATATCTTAGGAATGGGCTGAGTTGAAGGCTGGTGAATCCTGTCATTTTATTCTACTTTCTCAAATGTCTACTCCATTTTCTCCTTTGAGGTCTGTTTGTCCACAAAGTTTAACAATACCTCTATATACCTCATAGGAAAACTCTAGATTCTAATTCCATCAGGAGGGAAGAAGGGGAGGGAATGGAGGAAGCATGAGGGGATATAGATGGAGTGGAGGAAGGAGGGGGAGGATGACAGAGACAGAGGAGTATGAATATGAATGGCATAAATAAGAGCAGGGGAAAGGATAAAAAAATATAGAAAGAAAAGTGAAGGTTACAGAGGACAAGAGAGAGACCAACAAACTGCTATGTGTACCGTCTGGGCCCACAGTTCTACCTTGAGTGACAGGGAGAGTGAATAGAGTCTTAATGAAGAATCCATTTATTCATTTATTTTCAAAACGCAGGAAACATCGGTCCTTACACAGCTTTAAGGACAATTAAATCTCTGATGAAAAGTATTGATCGGTTCCAAATTTCCTCATTGGAGTGATTAATTGCATTTTGGGCTTTGAGAAATTCCAAAGGAGATAGTGAGCGAAAAGACTCTCTCTCCATCCTGGTGTGAATTTACCGGTTTTTTTTTTTTTTTTTTTTTTTTTTTTGTTGGTTTGTTTTCCCTTTTTTGTTTGTTTCCATGCTGTTATTAAGATTGCTGTTCTAGCTACTCAAAGGCAGTCAAGCATTTCCAGTGCTTATGACTCTACTGTGTCTCTGTTCATCAGCACATATTGTACGTTGTTTTGAAGATACCCAGTCAATAATTTAGTATAAAACAATCAATATATGGACATTGCATAAGCCCCAGCCAGCATATAATACAGAACTCTTGACAGCTTCTCTAATGGTGTGAAGTGAAGTGGGTATTTTTGGCATCTTTTGATACTACTCAATAGAACATGACCATGGGTTCAAGAGTCCAGACAATAAGAATCACTTGTTCTTCCTTTGGAAGCACTTCCCCATAGCTAGAGGTAAAGGTTAAGTTTTATCTCCCATATTGGCAGTCATTATGAAGTCTGCCAGGCAGGACCCTTTTCTGTTTCAGGAGACTGAAAATTGTTAGTCAACTCTCTAACATTGGCAGGCACTAAGCTAAGAGTTCAGGGTACCTTACTATAATTACCATCAAAAGAGGGTCAAATAAGTGTTAAATAGGAGTCTAAACTTAGTGTTTAGACTCCAGCAAAATGGAAGAGATGGGTTTTCAAGTAGACCACCCCAGAGTTCATTTTCTTAAAAGCAAATTCTTTCTTTATCCATGACCCTGCATAGATAATGCAGTATCTTCCAAATCATCAAACATCTTATAGCCACAAATCTAAAATGTTAACCTCTGAGATGCTCCTGAAGAAAGGAGGAGATGAAGAAGTGGACATAATATGAGACACCAGAATGTGTGACTCAAATCCAGATGTAAGTGTTTACTGGCTCTGAGAGTTTGTACAAGTTTCTACTACTAAGCTACAGTATTACCATAACATGTGCATCTGTCTCATCTATTCAGAGTGAGAAAGTTTTGCAGTAAATATGAAAGGTTGTAATGGTCTGTCATGGGTAATGTGACTATCAGATACTGTCCCTTAAGCAAACTCAGGAACATGGATTGTCACATAGCTACTAGCCTGGTCATAGATAAAGCTGAGGTACAAAATCTTTTGACTCAGACTTATAAACTTGCCCTCCAGAGAAGTCAAGGTGAAATGAGTTGATTAATATTTAATCTTAATAACTGAGCACTATACCTGAAACACTAAAATTAGCCAAACTAGAATAGGTGTTATCATTGTGAATATCATGTCTTATGTGTATTGCTCTGCAGAAGAAATTAGATAAGGAATAAAAAAGTGTTTTCTTCCCAAAAAAATGCACTATAAAAATGCAAGGCAAAGTTAGAGCTCTGTTGGTGTTACACTCATATTTAATAGTTCTTGATGTGCCTCCTACATGAAGCTGATCATTATGACCATTATGCCAACAAGAAGAAAATAATAATAAACAAATAAAAATAAACACTTCCATGCAGGGACCTTCTTTTTGATAAAACTTAGCTCCTAATATGAACAAATCCCATAACTCCAGTCATAGCAGGCATCTCTCTACTAACATCTTTCTACTAACTGGACGATGTGGTTTGAAGGTATTTGAAATATCTTCATCTGTGCTCTTATAACTATAGTCCTGCCCCTTGTAATTCATTAAACTCTGAAAGAAAAGATACTATTGAGAAAGCCTTTTGATACCATCCAAATTCACCATGTCCTACAGGCCAAAGGCCCAAATGGGAAATTGAAGGTGTCATTCCATAAAGACTTTCTCTACAACTGGCTTCATTTATTTTCTTGTTATTCAGGTGAGACTGGGTCAAATAAAGAGCATTGGACAATATTAGGATATGTGGGAGAGGGGCAGAGTAATAAGAATCAGCCAGGCAATCTGAGCCACAGTGGTACACATATGTTAGTGTAATATGCTGGAGTTTGCCATGGCAGAGTTACAATGTTCTGCTAGCCCTTTTAAATGTCCAGCTACCTCTACCACAAAGTCCTTTATTAACTTGACTATCTTGATCTCTGACTACTTGTATGGAACCCCAGATTGACAACCAAGGTATGTACTGTAGCCATGCAATATCTCTTTCTGGACTGCCCTGTGTTTCACTACTCAGGGACCAGATGCACAAGAGTCTGGCTTAGTGACTTAGCCTCCTCATCTATCTGTGAGAGGAAATGCTTCCTCTCCATTCCAGCTTCTCTGACAAAACCAAGCTATGGTTCCATTTTATCCAGCAGCTATCACAGCTGGGCTAAATGAGCAATGACAGCCTTTTGCTAGAGCCAGGAGTGATTCCCAGTTGTTTTCTTTTTTAATTTGTCGACCTACACTGTCTCACTGCTCCTTGAAGAGGACATAAAAAGTTGAAAAGTCGGAGCCTAGGGAGCTTCCCACTGGAGGTGCCTGCCAGGAACTGAGAGGGCCAATTAGCAGAGTCCCCTATGCAGCATTTCTGCTCCCCTTCTGTCTGGCTGAGGACTCATAAATTACCCATGCTGAGACAGACGTTGAGACCCTGGGCACCTGCTACTAGTTCTTCAGACACCAGAACAAACAGGAACTTCCCTGAGAGATGGCCGACCAGACCTGTACTAAACCTGCAGTGGGGAAATCAGTGACCAAGGAGATCACAGACAGCTGCACAAAATCCTAAAGAGAATGAGTCTCTTTAGAAAAAGATGGTTTTTTATTTAAGGAGCCAGGATTGGAAAAGCGAGCAAAGAGACCAAAGTTAATAAAGAGGAGAAAGGGAAAACAGTAGAAATGAATAGGGGAGGGGAGGTAGGAAATGGAGCATGAGAAAGAGAGACAGGGATACTATCAAGTCAGTGAGGGAGGAAAGAAATGAAGGGGCTAGAGAATGTGAAGAGGAGAGGAGAGATGAAGAAAGGAAGTGGGAAGGGGGAGAGAATGAAGACAAGTGAAGAAGTGAAGAGTATTAGGAGGAGGTGGGCTGGAGAGATGGCTTAGCGGTTAAGAGTACTGACTGCTCTTCCGAAGGCCCTGAGTTCGGATCCCAGCAACCACATGGTGGCTCACATCCATCTGTAATGAGATCTGACGCCCTCTTCTGGTGGGTCTGAAGACAGCTACAGTGTACTTATATATAATAAATAAATAAATCTTAAAAAAAAAAGAAAAGAGAAGAAAAGAAAGAAGAAAAAAGAAAGAAAATCTGCATTGTGACTGCTGTTTGCCTCTCCAAATGAATCCAGATGTTTCGGGTATTTGTCATTTGCCACCTGGTACCTGTCTTAGGGGTGATGACTCAGCCCTTATAAGCATGTATTGCTCTTTCAGTGGACCCAGATTTGGTTCCAACAATAATATCTTCCAATCTACATAAATTCGTGACTCGTGGGAGTAGCATTCACCTAACCTAGCACGACTGAGAAGCCAATGTGGACAAGTTCAGGTGTCTTTTCCCAAAATTCAAAGTTTGGGAAGCTCACCATCAGTTTTGGAAAGAATATTTAAGAGCTCTAGGATCAAACAAATAAAGGCAAGAACTCTACAAAGCCAAATATGACCAATTACTTTCTGCTGATTCTGTATCTTTTGTCTATGTTGTAGGCAATCTTGGCACCGTTTTAACCATTTCAAAAACCTAACTGCTGTTACTAACATTTCATATTCATCCTTTCACTGCTACAGGAACATGACAGTAACTCAGGTAGGAGCAGAGACAGAGAGAGGCAGTGGGGAGGGGGGAAGGGAGAGAGAAAGAGAGAGGGAGAGAAAGAGAGAAAGAGAGAGAGATCAAAGACAGTCACATGTGCAGGACGAAGTTGTGCATGGTGCAGGTAAGGTGAGGATGTAAACAACTCACAAGGAACCCAACTGTTAAATTTTTGTCAGATTTTTTTCAAAAGCAAATGACAATGTTTAAGTACAGAAAAATTCACATCCTTTTCTAAGTAAGAAAATATAGACAATACAAAAATAATAAATACAAATTAAACACACATAAATATTTTTCTAAAATTAAAATTCTATACTTTACATTTATAGTGTAATTATACAATATTTGTATATTGCAGGCATCTTTCATGCAGAAAATATTCTTTACAAGTCAGTTATTACAAGTTTCTCCTTTGTGTGAGTATTTTAATACTTTTGCTTTTGATTAAGTTTCAGTTATTTACTTGTCAGTGTTTTTGTTATTGTAAATACCATTACAAACACCTAAAAACTTTAAAAAAATTTGTATTAAAGCATGTGATTTCCTTGGAACAATTTCTATAACTGAAATTACAATAATAAAATGTATGTATTCTTTAAAGTTTTGATACATTCCAGTTGAGGTAAATACAAAGATTCACATTTTCAAAGAAGCAAGGTTTTTTCTTCACTATTACTCATGTTCAGAAGAGAGAGCTAACAAGCTTTCTTTTATACCTCAGGGATTATAGAACGTATCTTACTCAAGAGATTGCTAATTATTTGGAATCTGGCTTGCAAAAAAAAAAAATGTGAAGTGGCTTGCAACTCATTGTGAAGGAATAAGAAAGAAAAGAAGACTCGAAGAGGAGCAGACCAGATAAGAGAATGATAGGACAGCAAAGAAATCACTTGTTAGTGAGCTTTTCTCAGAACCAGAAGGAAGGAAAGGAGATCACTGTAGGAATAAAGAAACCTGGACCAGTCGGGAGGGTCTCCCCAATGCACTCTGTGTTAGCCTGAGAGAGGGGAAACAAGGTGGAAATTCCAGAATACAAATGTGATAAAATATGGTGGAGTGATGGAAGAGAAAATGGATGGATCCCATAGTCTGAGGCCAGCCTATATTCCAGGAGTGGTGAACAATGAACCCAGAGGCTGGTACTGTACTGAAGTTTTCAGACAAAAGAGAAAGGAAACTAGCATACATTTGGTTAACAGATTTTACTTTTTCTTCCTTCCTTCTTTCTTTCCTTCCTTCCTTCTTCCCTCCTTTCTTTCTTTCTTTCTTTCTTTCTTTCTTTCCTTCTTTCAACTGAATTTGAGGATAAAACAATTCACTTTATAACAATGATGTAGAGTAGATGCTTGGAGGGTCCATGTCAGAATTTGTCTTAAGTGAACAGGAGAACTGTCTAGGAGTTGTTTCAATTAAAGAAAAATGGTGGTATCAGGAAGCTGTGCAGGGTGATATGAGTAGGAAAATCTTTTCATTTCCTTTCTTTCTAGACAGGATTCACTAAAAATTCAACATTGTGAGGAAACAGGTCTTTCTTAATCATTATTATCTAATAAGCTCTATAAATTTCTAGCTAACTGTATTGGCTAAATGAATAATTTCATTCTACACAAGTCATCTTTATGTTTAATGATTGCTCTGCTTTGCATTCTTATGATATTTCTGACTTTTCTCCTTTGATAAATAAATATTACTTTATACATTACTCAACATTTTCTTTCTATAATTTGGCAAGTGGAGGTTTAACTTTACATAATGATAACATCTATTTTTTTAATTTTTAAAGTACAGATTTTTCATTTTGGACTCTCATTTCCTCTATTATTGCTTTGTGTATTGCATATAGATCATTAAAAATTTATTTAATGGTACAAATGATTTGTCATAGATGCTCTTAAGGAATTATGAGGGAAGCCATACTCCATCAGGTAGTGAATGAGAGTAAAATTGCAGTAACTTGAAAAATGGACTTATAGCTCAGAATATGTATCTAACTGCCTGGAAAGAGGCATAAATTAAGAAATTGCCTCAGGAATTCAAGAAAATTATACAGATGAAAGTATAGCATTTCTACTATAAGAAGAAAAGATTGATTATTCAATAAATGATATTGAAGAAGATAATTATACATTTAGAAAAAATGAAATGCAATTCTTGCCATAACTGAGCAGCTTGTATCCTAATAGGAAAACACAAACTGATAAATAAGATAATTCCAGGCAATGAAGAGAGAATAAGATAGTGAAGAACTGAGTTGAGATGCTCAGATATTCCAATGACATGTGTCACAAGAGCTTCTTTCTTTTTCTGTTTTCTTTTTTTTCTTTCTCTTTGATATTTTCTTTATTTACATTTCAAATGTTATCTCCCTTTCTCAGTTACCCCCCCTCCTGGAAACCCCCTATCCCATCCTCCCTTCCTGTGCTTGTATGAGGTTGTTTCTCCACCCACCCACCTACTCCCACCTCCTCTCCCTCAATTCCCCATACAATGGGGCATCTATTGAGCCTTCATAGGACCAAGGACTTCTCCTCCCATTGATGCATGACAAGGCTATCCTCTACTACATATGCAGCTGGATTCATGTGTACTCCTTTGTTGATGGCTTAGTTTTTGGGTGCTCTGAGAAGTCTGGTTGGTTGATATTGTTGTTCTTCATCTTCTTCCTCTTTTCCTTCTCCTCTTCCTCCTCCTCCTCCTCCTCCTCCTCCTCCCCCCCCCCCCCCCCCTCTCCCTCTCTCTCTCTCTCTCTCTCTCTCTCTCTCTCTCTCTCTCAAAACTTGAAATGAAGCTCATGTTATTCTTGAATTTTAATCATCATTTTGAGCCCCTCAGGTACTTTCTGTAAAGATGGGTGTCAAAATGTTTTCAAATGTATTTTTGATGTTGAAAAATATTATCAGATACTCAGCAGAATCATTTTTGTGAATTTGGAAAAGCCCGTTCTAGTCCAAAGGCTCATATATTGAAGGCTCTGGGTAGATGTGCACATAGTAGGCTTACACAAATTCTATTGTTAATGAAGCTCGGAATAAAATTAAAGGGATAAAAGTTAAAACCAAACCAGAAAACATCATTTTAAGACCACATTGAAAAAACACACAAATAGTTAATGCATAGTTAATACACAGTTTGAGAAGTATGTAGGAAAGCCATAGCTCCTGTAAATTCTTTACATTTTGCTTACAAATTGGTAAAGTCAACTTGAATAATAATTTGTTATATCCATCAAGATGTGGAAATGCATATCATGTTATCTAAATAGTCCCTTTTCTGATCATTTATCTGACAGGAAACTCTTACAGATAAAATCATGTGGTATCACTAAAAGTAGACACATACCATGTGCCACTAATCATACAATGTCATTAAAGGCAACAATAATACAGAGAGTAAGATAAGCCTTTAGGTGTTAATAAAGCTAAGTTTCTTTACAGAGTAGAGTTTTTCATAGGAAATCAGTTTCATGTTTTTTAAATGGGACTATTAAAGACATAGCAAAGGGGGATGAACTGTTGGAAATATAATTCACTTTATGTTACATGTAAGTGAATATGTAATGCTGTTTACATTTCAATCAGAATCGAGGAAACTTATAAAATCAATGTATACTATATTAATTATACTTCCTATTTTTGTACCATGTGTCAGGTGTTATTTTTTTCCATGTTACAGAGGTTTCTCAGTACACATTAGACCAGGCATTTGTTCATATTTAGAATTAATTAGGTGATGCATCCCTGGATTAGGTTTACTTCTCACCCATGTTCTGTAAGTCAGCGGCTAAAGCAGATGTCATACTATGACTATTTGCAGTTGGCTCACCTTCCAACAGTCTGCCACACGTGTGAAGAAAGACATGTCTATACCTGGAAACAATTTCATCCAAAGTCCTGTGGCACAGATCCTTCTTAGCATATTATTTTAACTCCTACTTATATGTTTTTATATTGTGCTGTTGGATTTAATTGTTTGCTTTCACAAACCATGAGTTCCATCAGTGCACAGACAGCATACATCTTTGCATTTCCTTTAGAGACACATTATATTCATAGATTTATATATCTATGAATAAACAACAAGGAAGGTAGTGATCACATCCCTGGTAACAAAGAATAACACATCTTGAAAGTTGGACTTAACAAGGACTCTTGTGTATGAAAATTAGTCAGCATCAGTTTGGAGACTTTGCTTGATTAACTAGCATACTAAAGTCATAGCCTGGTGATGATACCTTGCTAGATTTGAGAGTCACATAACCTCTGGATTTATTCATTCCTCCTCCTTAACTCTACTAGGTCACCTGAGGAGACACACCATCCCTATAGCAGTCATCATTACAGTGAGCTAAGGTCACAACTTGGAATGTGCTACATTGTATGATATGTAACCCAAGACAGGTATAGGAGACTTATAGCATCAAAACAGGGCCAAAGTGTAACTGTGTGAACACCAAGCTATGTTGTCTTCCCAACAAGAAACACCTCCTGTGACTAGGATTTGGAGCCAAGGATAAGACAAATTATACAAATTTTAGATATTTTTGAATATTCTGCTATAACTTTACTGTTATACCCAAGACAAATGGCTGAAGTACATATTTAATGTACCAAAGCAGACCTGGCAATCAGAGTCTCTTTGCATCCCTCAATACCTACTGTTACAGGGCCCTTTTGGCAGGCATACTCTCACCCTCTATGCGAAATTTTCTAGTCCAAAGGCTGGTCTTCCCTTCCCTTCCCTACATAATCCAACTATTTTGGTGACCTGGACTTTTTTTTTATTCTTACCTCTCTTGGTTTGGTTTTCCCCTCTCCCTTTTTTCCCAAGGCTCAGGATGATGTTCACTCTAGACTTACCCAGATGTCCCTGCCTCTAACTGTGTTCTCCCATTTATCTACAGTCAACTTTTTCATCTGCCATATATCAGAGCAGTTATATCTTTCCATTTTTATTTTTTTATTCATAAAATTTCCTTTTAATGCAGTTCTTTAACCAAATAAAATATCCATCAAGTTTTTCCAAGTTCAAATTTGAAAGCTATGCCATTATACTCCATATTGATTGAAATGTGATAATAAAGAAGTATTCAGCAGGTTTTTTTCAAAAGGTAAAGAATTTGGAACTCTTGTGTACTAAAAGATAAAACAGATTACCTCTTTATCCAAACATCCTACTTCCTGGTGTACACTCAAAATATTGGGAAAGGAGAGATTTGGTCAAACACTTACATAACTTCTAAGCAGCCTTGCTAACGATAGCCAAAAAGAATCAAGCAAAGGATTCATAACTGAAGCATGGATAAACAAAGTATGATATATCTATATGGCAGACTATTATTCCATCTTAAATATCAACTAAATGTTGTTAGGTGATAACAAACAAACTAATTTTGAAAGCATAATGAGATGTACTCTGAATGGCACATATTGTCTGGTCCCACTTATACCTAAAACAGGCTAAAATAGGGAAATTTATTTGGACATAAAGAAGTTTAAAGTGTTTCTAAAATAACAAGGTCAGGGGCATGAACATATAATGGGTAGAAATGGGTAGAAATGATGATTGTACAACATTATAAATGTTTAATATGACAAAAAATGTTCATCTGAAAGATGCTTTATGCATTCTAAAGTTCCATTTGGATATTTCTACCTTTTTAAATTTCATTTTCTTTAAATAAATTCAAGTCATACACAGAGTCGTATAGATCTTCTTGTTTCCCATGTAGGCAATGTGTACTCCTTTGATTTCTGTCTGAGTAGCTCTATGACATGAAACCTCAGGAAATACCAATTATACCACGGAGAAAAACTTCCACGCCCCTTTCTCTTCACCCTTCTTCTGATGTCCAGGTTAAGAATGGATCAGATAAATATATGCAAGTCAAAATAGTTGCATTAGATTTATGAGAATGATGGTATTATGCAGAGAATAAGACTTTGGGTCTAGACACAGAAAGGCGGATGCATTACCTGAATTCAGAGAGACTTTGAGACCATGATAGGACCTGAATAAGTTCAACTCATAAAAGTCTAAGCAGGGGGACCTGCCACAAAGTTCTATACCTAGATAAGGAACACTTGGCATTTGACTACTGCCAGGTGACAGATGATTAGTTTCCGTCAATGAGATTATGACAGACATTTCAACCACACTCAAAAAAAAAAAAAAAAAAAAAATTCCCTTACCCAGAGTAATCACCCAAAACAAACTGGACTTGAAAGTTCTTTGTTCTCTTTTCTTTTAAAAAAAAAATGAGAAATACCATGAATTTGAGAGAGACTCTAGAAAGTTTAGAAAGGGCAACAAATATCAAAATATATCATATAAAATCCTCAAAGAATAACTGAAGGTACTACTGAATTTTAGAAATAAAAATGATGGAACTTCAAATTTAAATTGTTATACAGTTACCTCAGATATTATAAACATATCTATTATGATCAAAGTTTCATAGATTTAACTCTCTTACTAATTTTAATCTTAATCTACTGTTGATAAACTTACATGCAACATATAAATTTATGTTTGTCAATAATTTTTATTCCAAATAAACGATAATTAACTGTTACATATTTATATGACTAATGTGTGTTAAGTGTTCTGTGATTCAAGCAGACAAGTCTATTGTGATGACATTGCCTGACAATCTGAACAAGTTTATATTATTTATTTCACTGTACAGATAAACATTAAGCATTTATTTTCAGAGATAATTTATGATTCTCATTAGTTTAATCATTTTTTCTGTCACAAGTAGGAGGTAAATTTATAGTGCTTTTGGCTTAGGTGCATTGAAAATAACTCTTTGGTACAATCTTGTAGATTTCCAGCCATTTGGGGGAAAAAATGAAGCCAATTGTTCTCTTATAATCATTGAGCTCCTTTTATTCACCACCGTTAAACACTATGCTAAATCTCACAGCAGAAACACAACTGATTATAAAGTAGAATTCGCTATATACACTAATTTGACTTTAGATAACTAGCTATTTATCCATAGTGTTAATTTTGAAATTCCATTAACTTAATATGACTCCAAGGAGTAACTATGAAGACAATATATGTGGATAGTAAAAACTTACAAGAGCTCATTTCAATAAATAATTTTTGTGTGTGTGTGAAAGGAGACATTATCATCAGCCACAGATATACAATGGGAGAGGGAGTAGGAAGGAGGAAGAAAGGCAAAGATTTCAATTAAGGAAAAATAACAGTGCTAACAAATTAAACAATAACATCATGACACAGGGCAGCAAGCTTACGTTATTAGGCATAAATGGAATCTATCCCCAAAGCCTCTTAAAATATACTAGGGGAGACAAAACAGCATGGACTGAAAAGTTGACCCTTTCTAATTACTCTGCAGTTCCTAACAAAAGAAACCTCAAGAGAGGCAAGGTAAAGAGAAAGCTTTGTTCAGTCAGTCTGTATTTGCATAGCATCTTGAATGGTGGGTGGTGCTACATAAGAATGGGGAGTACAATGTATCCCAAGGGCACACAAATGGGCAACAGTGCTACACCCAGGACAGTGTGGCTGAAGGTAATTAGGTCATTGAGCTGAGAGAGAAAGTGGCCTCTATTGAATAGAGTAGCAGAAAGACAGGAAGGCAATTGGCAGGTGCCATATGCCCATGGGTAGCTCTAACTATAAAGGACTTACACCTTCTGCATGACTGCTATTTAGGGACAAAAGATCTGCTACACTGGAGGAAGGCAAAGACTATGGGGAAGAAGGAATAGAGAAAGAACAATATGAGTAAGAAGAGATAGACATACTCTTTCGTGGCATAAGCTTTCCATCTAAGTGGAAGAGAAAGATTGCTTTTAATGACATTAACATTTTAATTAATTGTATTTTCCAGTTGAAAACTTTGCAAGCCTCAGCCCTAGGCTCATGAGATTGGGCAAATACTAGTTTCTTGGACTTCTCATTCACAGCTGACCATTCTTGGGTTAGTTGAACTGCAGACTATAAGTCATATTTAATTGTTTTATATATATATATATATGAAAAAAGGGGACATGAATTTGAAAAAGAAAAAAGTCATGTGTTTGGAGGAAAAGAGCAAGAATTGTTTCAAGGAAGAATGGGAGAATGGGAAGGAGAATTAATGGCGTTATAATTTAAAAAATAGAAATAATTTTACTTCTATTAAAGTATACATACATATGGAAATATATGTATGTATACATTATTTAAAATGTATTAAAATATACATACATATGGAAAACTATGTTATAATAGGTATCATGTATTAATATTTGCTATGGACTCGACCTAATTAGGACAAAAATTGACATGAAATTATAATCTTCACTTTTCAGATAAAACTGAGAATAGAATGAGAGCCTGGGGGTTCTGCTTTTGACCCATGATGTTACCAACCAGACAGTCTAGCCACAAAGTCAATAAAACAGGAAAATCAATGCCAAGTGTCAAAACTCAGATACTCTAAGTCACAGTGGTCACTAGGATGGCAAAGGCTTCTAAACACTGCTCTCATTGGCATACTCATTGGTGTTCTCCCTAACTGATCCACAAGAAAACTGTCACAGAGGAAGGTGGTTGGATAAAATACTCTAGAAGTACAGTGCTTAAACATGAACTTTTCCCCAGAGTTTCAACATGCTTTCAGTTTCGTTAACAAGCACACAGTTACCACCAAAGTTCAGCAAAGTAACAAAAAGAAAAAAAAAAGAAAAAAAAAAGAAAAGAAAAGAAAATATTTTGAGAAAAAAATGCTGCAAGCAATAAAGTCTGAGAGGCATGTTAAAATTAGCAAAGAGCATTAGCAGAAAGTAAGTAAATTAGAACTTACAATGTTTTTATTATTTTAAATTGCAAAATTACTAGCTGAGTGGGGAAAGCTCCCCCTACTCACTACTTACTGTACCTCTGAAAATATGAATTCTATCTTGACTGCCTCTTTAAATAAGATTAATTCATACCATTTTCCATTTAATTGCTTTATCTGTTTTGGTCCATTAGATTCTATGTGAGAATATAGCTTTTATGATAAATTAAATTCTAGGGTTTTATTTTGACATCAAAGTTAATTTTTAATCCAGGGAAAAGTTTTATCACATGCAATTTACTCCTTTCACATTTGCTAGAAAGCATGAAGTACGTACTAGTGGAAACTTTCTATGGCACAGTTGTCTCATGGAAGAGGAGGGTTCCTGGCAGGAAGTTGTTCAATTGGTGAACATCTGCTTCCTGAGGTGATATTGGTTACTGTATTAGTCAGTGCTCTGTAGAGTCACAGAACTTGTGCAATATCTCTAGATATTAAATGAATTAATTGGAATGACTTTCAGTCTTCAGTTCAACTAATCTAACAATGGCAAGCTATGAATGGGAAGTCCAAGAATCTAGTAGTTATCCGGTTGCACAAGCCTAAGTGTTTTAGCTGGTCTTCTGTATAAGCTGGAATCCTTAAGAAGTGGGCTCTAATAGATGTGCTGGCAAGTACCTGCCAGCAAGTAAAGAAGATTGAACCCTTCTGTCTTAGTTAGGGTTTTACTACTGTGAACAGACACCATGACCAAGGCAACTCTTATAAGGATAACATTTAATTGTGGCTGGATTACAGGTTGAGAGATTCAGTCTAATATCATCAAGTCAAGAAAATGACAGTCCCCAGGCAGACATGAGGCTGCAGGAGCTGAGAGTTCTACATCTTCATCTGAAGGTTTCTAGGAGAAGACTGACTTCCAGGAAGCTAGGATGAGGATCTTAAAGCCCAAACCCACAGTGACACACCTACTCCACAAAGCCACACCTACTTCAATAGGACCACACCTTCCAATAGTGCCACTCCCTGGGCAGAGCACATACAAATCTTCCTCCTTCCACTGTTCTTATGTAGGCCCCCAGTAGAAAGTATGGTCCAGATTAAAGATGTGTAGCCCCATGCCTGGACCTAAGCTTTGGTTTACTTGAAATTTTCTTTGCCTCAGGCTGACCTTGAACTCAGAGATCTGCTAGTCTCTGTTTCCTGGGATTAAAGGCATGTACCATATTGTCTGGGCCAAAGCTTTTCATGGCCCCTAGGCTCAAGTTATGGATCATTGTGGCATCCCACACCCATATCAGGATTAAAAACCTATGGCTTCCAGCCTCAAGATCCAGATCACAAGTGTGCTTTTTATTTCTGGATTGTAGTTCACATCAGATATCGTCAAGTTGAAAACAGGGAGTAGCCATCATAGTTATCCAGGCTATCTTGAGTGATTGACTCTAACCTAGAACTGTGAAGTAAAATATACTGTTCTCCCATATGTTGCTTTTGGTAAGAGTTTTTTATTTTATTTTGTTTTTTAATTGTTTTGTTTATTTGCTTTTTTTCATAGCAACAGAAGTGAAACTAAACAGATCTATAATTAGAAAAGGGATTGAGACAATAATCAAAGATTCCTTGATAAAGAAAAGTCTTGAGCCTGATGAATTCATTGGAGAATTCCACTGAACATTTAAAGAAAAGCTAACACATAAACTTCTTTCCTCCCTCTTAATAAAGAAATCATATGAGGCAAAAATTGTCTTAAGTCTAATTAAAACAAAAAATTATAGAAAAGAAACTAAGTGTTTTGAATATTGATGACAAACAAGTAACAATATACTAGTAAGCCAAATTAAATAGAACATTTAAAGGATTAAGCTCTATGACCAAGTGTGCTCTATTCTTGGAATTCAAAGTTGGATCAACGTGCAAAAAACAACAAATTCATCAGACAACTTTAATAGAATTAAAAATCAAACATTCATGACAATTAGTAATAAAAAGAGTATTGATGCAAGTCACTAACTTTCATAGTAAAATATTTCAACAACTGACAAACATGTCAACTCAAACTCAAAAAATAGTTCAAGGGTGAGGGATATCCTTTTAAGACCATAAATGGAATACAAATAGTAGCTTTTGCAATTCCTATGCAAGAGAGTACTGAAATACCACACAAGATAAATTAGGGAAGTGAGAAAATAAAAGAGCTATGAATTAGAAAGAAATGTAGACCATTTGTTATATGAAGAAAATTCTAGTGATTTCATACAAAAAAAATCTATTAGTCTTACTAAATAAATTCAGCAAAGTTGACCAAGCCCACTCAGTCAAAAAGGACTTGAGGGAGGAAGGAGTAATGTTGAAAGGATAAGGACAATTAGACAACACTGTAGCATGACTCCAGCAAGTACTCAAGCAATTTCATTTTTTTCCAAGCTGCTTTTACACCTTTATACAGTTTTAAGTACATGTAAAGAATAAGGTTAGCTATTATCAAGGAACAAACAAAACATAAAAAAGGCCCCATGATCACTGTATCCAGGTGATCCTTGTATCCAAGAAGATCAAGATACAAGGAACACATTCCTCAGATGTTTTTATCTTGAGCTTACTTCCTTGTCCTAGCTCAATGTCAAATATTCTTGCCAATTTCCTTGAAATGTCACTAAGAACTCTCCACAAACTCCCATTTTTATTATATAAAAAAGACTGCTTAGGTTGTTCTGACAAGAATGTCTTCCTTACCTGTTTTTGAAATGTATTATTCAATGTACTGCACATCTGTCTTAGGCTGGTAAGACCCTGTGAAAATCTTACTAATCATTGACTGCCAGCCTGTTAGTGGCTCTGTCTGGGGATCCATTTTAAGTTTCAACCCATGTATTTTGACTGCCAACATGTTGGTGTTGTTAAAGTTTTATTCCAATGGCAAGAATAAAAGTATGCCTAGGACAAGAAGGCCCAATATGATCAAACTATACAAGTCACTCTTGAAGCTTGACCAAAACAGAAATACTGACCTTAAGCCATGAATAATTTTATCAGCAATATCTACAGCATCAAAACTCAGTGGAGCAACATTCTGTAAATTCATAATTTTGGTATGCGAAGTTAAAATATCCAAAGAGGTGTTAGAATACCTCGCAAGTGTCTTTGAATTTCCTCCCAATTATAGTAACTGGCACTGTAAATTTTAGAGGTGACACAAATCCATTGGTATTTAGCATCACGCTCAAAGTTGCTTCTTACTCTTAAACACTGAACCTCCTCTCCATTAATTTGAATAGTATCATAAAGAATGTCAATTCGTTGTTCCAAATGCCTATTTAAATCTTCTTGAATACTAAAAGCATTAGTAACATTCTCTGCTAGATTAACAAAAGAAATTGCAGAAGCAGTGGTGCTAATTATTAATGTAATCAAAGTTGCTATACCAGCAATAATCAAACCCACTACTCTCTTACTTCTACTTAAAGCCTGACTCATTTCTTCCAATATTTGTAATCCTTTTTCAGAATACCAAGGTCCTGTCAAACTCACAGGCAAACAAACAAAAGCTGGTTGACAAACCACGACAACAGAAGTCCCAGATTTCAGTACACTAACACAATTAGAAAGTGTGCAGTCAATACAACTTACATTAAACTCTGTAGAAGAAACTTAAGCAATTTTAACATGACCAATTAATAAAAGATTAGGAGCATTAACACATGCACTATGGTTTATTCAAAATCCAGATCCTGTCTCAATTTTGTCTACTGCAAACATAACTTGATAGAGAATTGCAGCTACCTTCCACATATGTCATTGGAAATGACCTGAATTGCATTCCAAAAACCTATGGACATTTCTTTTGTCTAATGTTTGATTGATTCCCAGCCCAATCAATAATTCACATATTATTGGAAACATTAAGCCACATTTGAGGCTGATTATAACATTCTGTCCATCTAATAGTTTTGTTAAATGCCAGGTCCACCTTCCCTGTGGGTTCAGATCCCCAAAGTCCTATCTCATGAGGATCAGGGGATGGATGCCTCAAAAATATACCCATTTACTCCAAGAACCAATTTCTGGGCTGCTCCCATGATCCTCTCTCCTCTGTCATGAAGAGGAGCTGGAGAAATTGATGACAATCATTCCAGGTGGGCAACTGAGTCAGCATGATTGGATCTAGACTTATGAGAGCTGATGGTCTTTCTAAAAAATGGGGAGTTTGGCAACTTCCAGTTGTAAATATCATTACTGGCACATATATTATGAACTATCTCCCCTGAGCATCTGGGGATCCTGGAACCCAGAGACTTGAGGCTGCATAGTAGTCAGCACCCTAGGCAGTTCAGGCTCCAGTGTGAGGTGGACTCCAAGTGGAGTCAGGATAATAAAGAGAGTCAGGGGATACTCCTCTGCCTGTCTGTGCTGGCTGGTCAAGGGCAGCAGTGGTAGGAACAGGAACATAAGGAAGGGTAAGGAGATCCTCCTTGGGAGCAGAAAGTGGGAGCAGGGGGCCGAGGATCTCCTTTAGAGGAAGAAGGATGGGGAGCGACGAGACCCATAAGAAGGGGTCTCATCTAAACAGGGGGCTTCTTGACCAAGTGATATCTGCCACATGGTGATATACGGTACTTAGTCCAGGTTGCTCCAGGTTTTATAAACTAAACCTTCACCATCTCAATGATGAGTAAATGAAAAGTCCTCTCCTCAGGCCATAGGTGTGCTATTCATTCCTGCAAAGGATGGTTAGTTTTGGGGGACAAAGAACCAGACCCAAATCTCCTGTGAGTAGGCAGAAAAAAAAAGTCCTTAAAATGATTCAGGACCAGGACCAAGTGGCCTGCTTTGTGCCTGTCTCATCCTAGCAATTAAAGAAAAATTTGTATGAGTGTACAAAAAGCACAAGCCAAATATACATAGACACACTGAATCATATTCCTGGAAAAACTAAAACAAGTTCAAAAGGCTGTCTCAGATGGTCTTATCCCTGTGCTTGAAAGGCCCATAGACTCACATCCAGTTCACAATCCAGATGAGAACTAGAAAGATCTCCTACTTCTAGTAGAACATTTGGAGCATCTTCTGTTGCCCCTGACCAACTGACAAAATATGGGTCCACTTTACCCCTCTCAGCCTCTAGATTATACCCCAAACAGAAACACAGAGATGGACAAAACAAAAAACAACAGGACTCCCAGACTTACTGATTAGAAAAACACTCCACTATTTGGGCCATGGGGTCTCCAGGGAACCCCAGACAAGAGCCCCCAAATGTAAGGGTCAATGATTAGCTGAGGAATGATACCCCAGATTCAAATAGTATGTAAACACAAAAAGTGTTTTATTCTACGGAAATTCCACATGCTGGGGTCTTCCATGACCAAGACAGAGAGACAACTAAGTGAGCTCACAGGCCTGATTCAAACACATTAGATGAATTCCAGAGTGAGTGAAGAAGTCATAATTTTCCCAGTATAATCTGCATCTATCACTCATGGACCCATCATTAATCCTGCTATAGTAGAACTTCTTCTCAATAACAGTCCCATAGCTACTGATGGTAACAAACCATGTGTTACAGTGAGAGGAGCCTGAATTCCCATTCCAGTGGATAATGCTATGTAGATGGGGGACCAAGGTCAAGTCTTGTGCTTCCTGGGGTTTCTCAGAAGAGATTTTAAAAGGATTTTTTTTTTTGATGAGGAATGAATTACATTGCCCCTTAACATTGCTTCAGAGCCTGGGGTTGGCCCCTGGTTTTTTCCTTAGTTCTATTTGGACAATTTATCACTTGTGGCCCTGTCTGTCCGCATCCAAAACAACTTCCTGAAGGCCCGTTAATCCACTTCATTTATTTTCCCATTTATTGAAACAAAATTTGTCGTATAGTTTTTCCCTGCAGTGTGGTGACAATTGTCACACCCTGGACATAGTGGGACCAATATCAGAGCATAATCTATAGTAACCCATAATAGAAACTGCTTTTCTATAAGGTCTAATTGAAGCCTAGCAGGCAGAATTAGTATTTTCATAGGCCAATTGTTTAACTAATAACATGCCTGCATTAGCATCTCCAAAAGCTATTCTTTCCACCTTAGTTAGACTATCAATAAATTCTTGAAAAGGCTCATCAGGACCCTGGCAAATTTTGGAAATATATTGTGATAAATCTCCTTTAGTAGGTAAAGCATTCCATGCCCTTCTAGCAGCAGCACCAATTTGAACCAGGGTTATATAATTGATTCTGCACATCTGAATATTGACCCTTTCCTGCCAACATATCATAAGTAACAGGATTATTAGCTCTAGCATTGAGCTCAGCAGTATGCTGACATCTTTCATAAAGTTCCCATCTCCCATAACAAATAATCTCCTCCCCCCAAACATGCAGGAGCTAACTGTTTCCAATCTGCAGGCAGATGAGCCTCAGTGGACAGGCCATCTAACATAGCCATGGTGAAAGGAGCAGTAGGTCCTTACTGAACACAGGCAGTTTTTAATTCACTTAGCTGTTTAAAAGGAATGGGAGTGTGATATCACTGAGGATTACCCTGCTGATCTTGCATTTTGAAAACTGAGCACTGTAACTGAGTGTCTTCTCCTCTGTCTACTGCCTGTTCTAAACATGACTGCATAGGGGATAAAAACAAAGCACTAGGACTAAGACTAAGAGCCTTCCCCTCAGGATTTTTTAGCTCATGAGCACAACTAAAGAATGTATGCAGTAATCTTCTATTTTGTTTTGTTTTCTTCATTCTCATCATTTGAATCCTCACTATCTGAGCTTTGTTTGCTAAGTACCTCCTCAAATCTTTCAACAAGCCAAGCTAATTTTTTTTCATTTTATTTTATTTTGTCTCCAGGATATCTTTGCATAAAGACAGAGGACACTACTGTTATAAAAAAAAAAAACATAGATAATACCAGAAAATAACAAGTATTGGGAAGGACACAGAATAGTTTAAGCCTTATGCCCTTCATGATAATTAAAATAAAAAAATTACTGTGTGTAAAAATATATTGTATGTAGGAAATTATGTGGGAGTTCCTGAAAACTTTAAAAATATAGTTCCACTTCTGGGAATATTAGCAAGAAATTGCAAAATTAGTTCCAAAAGGATCCCCAACAGAGAGTCAAGTTATATCAGCACCTGAAATGTGAAGAAAAACATGTACCTAACACAAGGACGCACAAAAGTATAGAATAAACATGAAATAGAATATTAATCAGGCTTAGTTAAAGAAGAGACCATGGAGTAAGCTATAGCAGGGTCAAACTAAGTGTAGTGTGTGTGCATGTGTGGGCATGTGTGTGTGTGTACGTGTATGTGGGTTTTTTGTGTTTTTCTTTTCTTTTTAAATTCTTCATTTATGTTTGTTTGTAGAAAATATGTAGAGAAAGAAAACGCATGAAGTTAGGCGGTTGGGAAGTGGGCAGGAGTTGGGAGAAGCTGGAGAAGGGGAGACCATGGTCAGAATATATTGTATGAAAATATTTTTCAATAACAAACAAATGAAGTTGTTAAAAGATACTCAATAATAACAGTTACAGTTGAACACATTAAGTACAAATTCATTTACTTAAGTCTGTTGGTGAACATAACACAGACAGAAACAACAGCTTTGGCCAGGTCCTGGAGAGAAGCAGACTTGAGTTATTGCATGGTTTCTACTTTCCAGGGTGATAGTTCTGGGGACAAATTCTGGTAGTTGCTGCATAGTCCACAATCCCATCAATCCCAGATAATGTAGGACTCAGATGTGTGGAATACTGAATATTATGTCATGACAACAAGTTTAAATACTGGAAAAATATGAATGTTCTATTTTTCCTGCAAAGTCACCAGAGAAGGAACTTCTTATCTGTGTTTCTGATGACACTGGCATGTTTGGGGAAGTGTGTGATAAAATGCTACCATTAAAGTTTGTAGACCTTGCTTTGATGTACTCGGGGGGAGGATGGCAGACACTATTTGGCAGAAACATATCTGCAGACTCAAGACAAAACATTTGCAAAGTCAGCTCGAACATACAGGAAGTTTTTCAGAAAACCAACTTTTGACTCAGTAAACATTGGATCTTTAATACTAATGCATGGTTTACTTTAAGCTGTTGGTTGATGTTATTAATAGTGACTTATTTTTAAAAATGAGTAACTTGAAGCAGGTAACAAAATCTACCATTTCTTACTGTTGGCCTTATGCAACCCAAAACAACATGTAGCAGCTAGTCAAGACATACCTTTGATTATTCTATGAGCTGTAGCAGTCAAAAACAGATGGTGCTCTAATATTTGTGTAAAAAGAGAAAAGTTATAAGGCTTTTCTTCTTGGGTCTATAGGAAACACACAGGCATATAAGAAAGTGAAGAGAGTACTTTTGACTAGTTTAATGACTAAGTACTCTCATATGAACAATTTTGGTCCTTGAGTATTCAGTACACAGAAGAATGAAGATCAGGCCCAGAAGTAAGAAGAACACTTCTTGAATATAAATAAATCTTGGGAAAAACTCTACATCCATGGTAGCATTTCAGAACTGGTACCTGTATCTGAAATAGGCCTTCGTCCTTCAGGCAATGGGGCCATGAAATGTACTTTGCATCATGAAGCTTCACTGACCTCAGACTTTACAAACTAAGAACTAGTATGGGTGAAAGAAGAATGGGGCTCACATAATGGGTAAGGTCTTTCTTATTTTGGTCTAGTAAAGACCATTCAGGAAAGAAATGATCCTAGAAAAAGTGGCAAATCTGATTTCACACAAAGTGAGGGCCATGGTTGCTGGCTTGTTCTAATTATATCACCATTAAAGATCAGAGTGTATCCAATCCTCCAACCACTCAATAGAGAATCCTGTAATAGTCTGAGATAAATTAGTGGTGATTTTGATATTAACAAGAAGGAGAGATATTAATTCATCATTATTACACAAAATTGGTTAAGAATCTATAAAATAGAGTTTACAAGATTTCATATAGGAATTAAAGCTG
>JADRCD010198317.1:0-14031 GCA_019843815.1 Montemys delectorum | reverse complement strand
TTTTTTGTAAGTGCTTGGTTCTGGCAGCACACTCAATCAGAATTGTGTATAGTCAAACTTCTTTTAGTAAGCAAAGAGGTAAATGTCAAACACAACAAAAAATGCTACCAGGTGCCAGCAGTAAAAGCTGCCTGGAGGAGGCAACGAGGACTGGAGCATCTTGTGGCCAACAGATTTCTATTCCCAACCTAATATGTACGGAAAAGACTCAGTCCCAGGGGTTATGCTCCTGTTCAGTGACAGGTGTCTGGCCCTCTTTCTCCCTGGCACATGTTCATGGTACCCACATGCTGAAATGGCAAGCTGCCTGCCGTGGCAGAGATGCTAGATCCACTTAAGCCTGCCAATTAACTCCAGACTGAATAGAAAGCAGCAGCGTGTGGCCACTGCCATGAAAATTAATTGTTCCAGTATCCAGAGCCCAGCTGAGTCTCCTGCCAGTGATGAGCTGTGATTCCTAATGGCACCAACCCCTCTCCAGCCTCCACCAAAAAAAGAGCCAGAGATGTTTCAATTGCAGATCCTTTCAGAGAACTTGTTTCTTCAATTTGGGCAGTGATGACATGCAAAAGTAGTATAGGCAACTTTACAAGTTGACTGAAGCATGGCCTAAAAGAGTGGTAGAAGAGCAGGGCTCATATTCAACAAATGGCACCACATCTTTGTTAATAACCTGTGTCTACATGAGAAGTCCATTGACAGCAACATTCAGTGGGAGGTGACAAGGGGATCCCGAGCATGATGGTGACTCACCTGAGAGTAAGAATACATGTTCTTGTGAGCAGTGTGGTAAACAACCAGGATTCTGGATGTTATAATCTACTTATATACTCATGCCCCTCTTCAGACTTCTGCTACATAACACAAGCTCATAGGTTCTTAATGTAATTGGGAAATAAAATATTTAATTATATACATTTTTGATCCAGCTCTGGAGAGGAAAAGAGGCAGATTCTTGGGATTCATTGGCCAGCTAACGAGCCACTTGGCATGCTTTGGGCCAGTAAAAGACTGAAAATTAAGGTAGACAGTATATGAGGAATGACACTCAAAGTTGTTTTCTATCTTTTGCCATGCCCACTCATCTACTCCAGTTAAGTCTGCAATATCAGGGGCAAAAGCCTGATCAAGGACAAGAGGCATTATGACTTCAAAGGGAATTTGTGCCTCTTGGAGATTCAGTCAGTCGTTGGCATCTCCTAATTCAGACATATTCCAGATTAGTCTTTCCAATCGTCAACACGCCTTCTTATTCAGGCATAAAGGTGCCCCAAGAAATGATTTGTAAATGGCTAAAAAAGGGAGTTGTTCCTTGGCCAGCACAATGTTCCAGTATATCCTAATTTATTACCTAGCTGTCCTTAGCTTGGAATTTCTCACAAGGAAGCTGCCTTATCAGATAGGGTGTCCTTAGAGTTAGCAACAGAGGTCAGGCACCATTGCTTACTGTTAACATAGTTAGAATTCTCAGGGCAGTCCCACAGAAGACAGAACTGCCTTACATACCAGAGTAATCCAAGGACTTCTCTCACTTAAGGGCATTAGCAGGGACTGTTAGATTGGAACTTCCTGGTGCTTTCCTCCAGCAGACTCAGAGAATTAGCATGGGATTACCGAAATAGCCCCATGGGGAGGGAGGGCACCACTGCTCTTCCACTTCACACCTGGATACCTGATCTTACCGACCTTGATGTAACCATCACTTGCCTACGTGATCTTACTGACCTTGATGTGACTGTCACCTGCCTACGTGACATTTGCCATTCGCCCTGTTTTCTGTATACTATAGAAGCCTGGTTTTTCACTTTGTGCAAGAACTTAGATGGACTAGGACTTAGAGTTAGATTCATTCATTCAGATTTAAGCTTCGAGCCTCATGCAATTCACAGCACCCTGGGCCCAGAGGGCTTGGGCCCTTGGGGGGGGGGGGGGCAGGGAGGCAGCGCCTGTCCAAAAGAGGTGGCTGCTTTAGACCCAGTGTGTTTCAAGTGACCTCAGGTGTACCTCAACTGCTCAGCTGCCAGATTTCTCATTTCTCTTTTGCAATGACTGTAAAAGTCTGATGCCATTTTTAAGAAATACATTCAGATCCTGTACTTCCATATGTCATCTCTGTCATCATGTCTTTGCTTATGCCTTGGCAACCTGACTAGGACCCAGTTTCTCTCATGGGTTGAGGGAGGCCCAGATTGGCCGGCCTGTGGTACTCCTTCACACATACACTCATGTACACAAATAAAGCATTAAAAAAAAAAAACCCTTTAAAGAGCATTTCTTCACTTGAGAAGATAGAAGCATGAAAATTGTGCTTTTATGCATCAATTGCTTGCTTACCAACTGCGGTGATGAACTGTTGGAGGGAAGGGACCCCCTCATATGCATAGATACCACCATCTAAAACAATGTACTTTCCTATTCCTCTGAGAAACTACAGAGAGTTGTGAAAATAAGACAGGGAATGAGGGAGGGGAGGAGGAAGGGAGGAAGGGACAGAGGAAAGCAAGAAAGAGAAATGAACTGTTATACAAGGAAATCCCAGAGTCAGCAAGATGGCTCAGTGGTAAAGCCATTTATTCCCAAAGGCTATTAACCTTAAACCCACATGGCAGAAGGAGAGAACTGATAGCCCATATTTGTCCTCTGACCATACAAGTTCTACACATCCTACACACTCACACAAATACTAAGAAAATAATTAAAAAACAGGACTCAACTTTTAATGTGAACAGAAACGCTAACTTCACTTTCTATAATCCTCCCTCAAATAAAAATTTTATAATTAAGTAGCAATGCATAGTTCAGTATTCGATTGAATGCTTCACTCGCCTGTCTTCCCAGCCAAATCTTATATTATATTCATCAGAAACTGATATGTCACACTTTTGCATATTCCCGAAGAATGACTCTTTAATTATAAATGTTTAAATAATGGACCTTTACCCATCCTTACAGCTTCACATTTTATTTAGATATAAACATCCAAGATTTGTCTTAAAGCCAGTACAGCAATTTCATTTTTAAATACTTTCAGTGACAGAGTTACTTTAAAGTAATAAGCAAGCCAAAGAGATGTAGCATGAAATTACATTTCTTCTCTGGAAGCTTTGTAATTTAATAAAAATGTGTCATTTATACAGGCTTATAATCTTAATATGTGGGTTTTCTAGAAGAGATTGCTAAGTTTATTTGTTAATTGCACTCGCATCCTTTCCATTTTTCATCTCCACAATGAAGAGCATTATGGATTCTTTGCTGAATTAATGAGTATTCCTTGTTGAAAGCACTAGCATTGGGCATGGTGATGGCTCAGCAGGGTAAAAGCACTTGCTGTCCAAAAAGTAGGACCAGAAGTCAGTTTCTGAGCACATAAATAGCTTTAAGATTACTTAAGCAAGTCAGCTAGTTGAATGGCTAAATCATGAAGATGTTGGTTCAATGAGAGATACTGCCTATATATATGAGGTAGAGAAAGACAGAGGAAGACACTCAACAAACGTCAACCTATGATCTCCACCAGTACATGTAAGCATATACTTTCAGCCACATTCAAACACATATGCAAATATGAAAACACACACTATAGAAAGAAAAGGAGAGAGAAAGAGAGAAGCAGAGAGAGAGAGAAAGACAGAGAGAGAGAGAGAAGGAAAGAGGAGAGAAAGAGGGAGAGGTCATTCTACTTGTAGATGGGAACTAGCAATGTGGCAAAGACCTATGGACTTTGCAGCCAGGTAAACTAGAATTTGACCTCAGCTGCCACTTCCCACCTGAAGAGCATTGAATTTTTAGCTGGATTTCTCTGCATTTCAATGATTTTTGTCAATTTGAAACAATGCCAATATAAAGCTTTCAAAAAGACTGAACAGGTTTACACAATGCCTACTATGTCTCTGCTGGAAGCAATGATAAATATTTTAGATTTAAAATATTTTTAGTTTTTTTTTTGTGTGTGTGTGCGTACATGCATGAGCATAACCACATGCATGTGGCCTTAAAAGGGCATTAGATCCTCTAGAGCTGAAGTTACAAGTGATTGTGAACAGTGGGACATGAATGATGGAAAATGAACTCAGATCCTCTGTGAAGGCAGCCAATACTTTTAACTACTGAGTTATCTCTTCCTGTTAGTGTTTTAGTAGTATTGCTCTAGGAAAAAATAGAGCACTAAAATCTCTTTAAAAGACAGCTACTAATATGCTGATCTAGGGGTAAACTATAGTGACTACTATGAACCCAGACTACAAGAATTCAACTGAAAGAATAGTTAAGCATCCCTGATCATGCAATGTTCCAGGATAGGAAAATATTTTTAGTCTAAATCTTTAGTAATAAAGAAAAACTACCAGGAGCAAGAATATTTCAAGAAATACTATTAATTACCAGAAAACAAGGGATAAAATGTTGCCATTACGGGGCTGGATCCTAACTTCTGCTTTTAAATTCCCTGAGAGCAGAATGCAGGGGGGTTGTCTGACAATGGAGAATGTCCATAATCACTGTTCATTCTTTTAACTTTTGAGTAATTTTCATCAAAATAATTCTGATTTTTATAAATCTATACGTGTGGATGGTGGGGCATGGAAGGAATTTTGGACTGTGTCTGGGGCAAGTATTTTTAGGGGAAAATTACATGTGAGAGCACATGTCGGAAGAGGCCAAAGGAAAATCTTAGGTATCATTGTTCAGGATCCATTAAAAAAGAAACAAAACAAAACAGTGTTTTCTAACACCTTGGAACTCACAAAGTAGCCTAGGCTGGCTAGCTAGTGTACTCCACTCATCTACCTATATCCAATTGCTGATTGTTAAGATTACAAATGTAAACCACTGTGTGTGTGTGTGTGTGTGTGTGTGTGTGTGTACAAATGTATGGATTTGTATATATATCTATGAACATGCAAAGAGAAGCCAAAGATTAACATTGAGATGCCCTTCTATATCATCCTGTATGTTATTTCTTCAGACATAGTCTTGTCATCCATCATGACACTCTCTGCTTAAGATGATGGTTAGCAAGGGAACACCCATCTCCTCCCCCTTTCTGCTCCTTAACTCAGTGGTTACTGGCCCATACTACCAGTTTTTACATAGGTCCTGGGGATAAAACCACAGGTCCTTTGTTTTTTGTTTTTTGTTTTTTGTTTTGACAAACACTTAACCAATAAGCTATCTTCTTGTCTGTCTCCCTTTTTTTGCCATCTTATTCGATTGAGTTTGATCCTTAAATGACTGACTGTCTATCAGAAGCCATGAAGAATACAGTGGAAGGCAGTTAGAAAGAGTCACATTACAGTCACACAGTGTGTGTGGTTTTTTTTTTTTTTTTTTTTTTTTTTTTTTTTTATGGTAGTATCTGGAGCAAGAGCCACATCGCAAAGTTGGATGTTTCTCTCTAGGGAAGAAATAGAATAAACATAACTCTGCCTCTCTTGTCCATCTATGCTTGAAGACACACAACTACAAGAATATCTCTCTTTTTTCCCTCCTTTTTTATATTAGGTATTTTCTTTATTTACATTTTAAATGTTATCCCCTTTCCTGATTTCCCTTCCAAAACCCCCTATCCCATCTCCCCTCCCCCTGCTCACCAACCCATCCACTCCTACTTTCCTGTCTTGGGATTTCCCTACACTGGGGCTTCAAGTCTTCTCAGGACCAAGGTCCTCTTCTCCCATTGATGTCCAACAAAGCCATCCTCTGCTACATATGCAGCTGGAGCCATGTGTACTCTTTGGTTGGTGCTTTAGTCCCTGGGAGCTCTGGGGGTACTAGTTGATTCATATTGTTGTTCCTCCAATGGGGCTGCAAGCTCCTTCAGCTCCTTCAGTCCATTCTCTAGCTCCTCCATTGAGGACCTTGTACTCAGTCCAATGGTTGGCTGAGAGCATCCACCTCTGAGTATGTCAGACACTGGCAGAGCACAGGGGAAATTTCCTGAACAGAACAACATAGCTTATGCTCTAAGATCAAGAATTGACAAATGAGATCTCATAAAATTACAAAGCTTCTGTAAAGGAAAGGACATTGTCAGTAGGACAAAATGGCAACCAACAGATTGGGAAAAGATCTTTACCAACCCTATATCCAATAGAGTATTAATATTCAATATATAAAAAGAACTCAAGAAATTAGACTCCAGAGAACTAAATAACCCTATTGAAAAATGGAATACAAAGCTAAACAAAGAATTCTCAACCAAGGAATATCTAATAGCTGAGAAGCAACTAAAGAAATGTTCAACATCCTTAGTCATCAGGGAAATGCAAATCAAAACAACTCTGAGATTCTATCTCACATCAGTTACAATGACTAAGATCAAAAAAATCATGTGAGAGCAGATACTGGTGAGGATGGGGAGAAAGAGGAACACTCCTCCATTGTTGGTGGGATTGTAAGCTGGTACAACCACTGTGGAAATCAGTAGGGCAGTTCCTCAGAAAAATGGGCATAATACTACTGGAGGACCCAGCTATACTACTCCTGGGCATATACCCAGAAGATGCTCTAACATGTGAAAAAAGGACACTTACTTCACTAGCAGCCTTATTTACAATAGCCAGAAGTTGGAAACAACCAAGTTGTTCCTCAACAGAGAAATGAATACATAAAATATGGTACATTTCCATAAAGACATATATCTTATAACAAGATACACAGTGGTCTATTTGGATTTCATTGACTTGGTAGTGTGAACCTTGATATCCTGTAATATCAGAAAGGCATGAGAGTCTTTCTTAGGGTCTTGGGGGAAGTCCCAGAGAAACCAGAGCAGTATCCAAATATGATCTAACAATGTGTCTTAGTCATTGCTAAAACAAATTATCTGATAATAATCTACTTAAAGATGGAAGCTTTCTTCTTTTTGTCTCAGTGTTCAAGATAATCATCATAAAGACTTGGAAACATGATTGTAGGAACATTAGGCAGCTGATCACATTGTATACCAAGTTGGCAAGCAGAGAGAAAAGGATTATCATTCTCAGCTCATTTTCTCCTCTTTATTCAGTCCTGAACCTCAGGTTATGGAGTAGTTCAGGACACATTAAGTGTTTATTTTCATATTAATTAACTCAACCTAGAAACTCTCTGAGTTGGCCAGAACCTTGTCCTTAGCTGGTTCTGAACACTATCACTTTGATTGTATTAACCATCTCATCCATTCCACATTCTACCACTACCTACCAACTCTCACATAGACTGGCTATGCTTAACACTTCCCTGAGTCTAACTAACCTACATGGTTAGTAACCTAAGCTGGTTAGCTAAAGTTACCAACCTTTAAGTCTTCTGACTTACCTTCTCTCATGGATTTCTTCATTCTCTTCTTTGTTCATCACCAGACCACACTCCCACCTGTCTCCAGCAGGAAATGGAGTTTCCCACAGCAGAGCCATTGGTACTTTCCTCACTAGCCAATGAAATCCCCTGTTCTTTAAAATCAATCAACTCCCCTTCCAGAAAACGTATGCCCTGCTACAGCTCATAGGCTCACATCATCAGCAGACACCTGGCATTCTCAACTGAGCTTCAAGATTCTTGGTCGATGCTTCTACAACTACTGCCATCATCCATTCATGGATCAAATAGAATCAGTAGTTTCATCCTAAAATTTTTCTGGAAGCTTCTGCGATTAACAGTTTTTGTGACAAACAACAAAATGAAGACAAATGACACTGTTAGGGAAAGAGCCAGTCTGAGAGGATGGCTGTTGGGCAGGCTCCTTCCCTCCTGAAAGCCACTAGAGTGTAATCTATTAGATTTATAATGGATCCAGCCAGAGTCCAGCCACCGCCTGGTATGGCTCCAACCCATACATTTTTGACATAGCAAATGCTTGACTTGGAGCTGGAATGTCTCCTGAAATCTATGTGTTATAGACCAGTCCCCAGGTTAGCACTGATGGACAATGGTGGGGCCTTTATTAAAATGAACCTCTTTGAATATCTTAAGAGACTTGGGGCTCTGAGAGATTCCTTGCTGTTTCTCATTTGCTTGCTTCTTTAGATTTTTGAAACAAGTCCCATGTAGCCAAGACGGCCTCCTACTCACTAACTAGCTGATGATGTCAGTGAACGTCTAGTCCTCTTCCTTCTACTACCTGAGGACTATGATTACAGGAATGTGCCCTGCTGACTGATTAATGTGGTGCTTGGACTCAGGACTTTATATAAACTAGGCAAGTATTCTACACACTGCTCTGAAGCCCCACCCCTAGTGCTCAGACACAGACCATATCTTTTACTTCCTGGTCATTCCAGGCTCAATTTGGCCACACATTTCTTCCTCACCACTGATCCAAAGACAGAAACAACTGACCACAAATTAAAAATTCAAAAGCAGACAGTCCAAATAATCCTTTTCTCTCTATAAGTTGATATATCTCATGCATTTGTTTTAGTGACAGAAGGAGGAGTAACACAAGAAATTTCCAGAGAGTTTCAAGCCTGGGAAAAGACACAAAGCTAGTGTGAAACAGGAGGACTCATACCAAAACCATAGAGTCAAGTTCACTGATTCTGGAACATTCAGCCCTCAGCAGATGGAGCAAGAGAAATCAAAAGAATTACTCGGTGATCATATTGTTATCTGTGTCTTATAGCAACATATTCCTCCTAGACAACACATAGTAATATAATGTATATAGCCCTTTATGCAAGCCAGATAAATAATGGCAGCTTTTTCTAAATGCAACTGCAGGTCAGCATGTGAATTCTCATTGTTCTCATTGCTGTGACTAAGTATCCCACAAAAATCTATTTAAAAGGGGAAGAATTTACTTTGATTAAAGTTCAGTGTTCATTTCATCATGGTGGTGACAGCAAATGGCCGGGACAGGAGGATGCTATTCATGCCACATCTTCATTTATGAAAAGAAAAGTTATCAATGATTAGATCAGTCTATAAACCCTCAAGATTTACCACCATAATCCTACTTTCTAAGCAAGGCTCTGCCTCCTAATGTTTCCACAACATTCCCAAATGGCGCCAGCAACTGGAGGCCAAGTGTATAAATACTTGAGGCCATGGAGGACACTTCACATTCAATCTTCAACCTAGTATATACAGTAATGAATACTCAGATCAAGAGAGATTCCTAAAACTCAGAAGCTGCCCTGAAACAGACTTGAAATGAAGTACTTTCCCACCCTCTGAATGTGAGAACAAGCTCTCCATTCACCCAAATCATGATCACACAGGAACGGTCTTCATATCATTGTGTGATCTTTTTGTACTATGACAGCTGTGTTCACAGCAGTCAGAAACACAAAGCCATTTGTTACTCAGAGTCATCCCCATTGAAGACCATCTGGTGTTTCCAATGAGGGCCGAGTGCCCTGTAATACAGCCACTACCCTTTCATGGGACAATAACTCTGAGCATGTCAGAAACATGGGAAGAACAATCAGAATTTTTAAAAAGTAAAAAAGACAAGATTATCAGCAGAGCTAGGGAGATGGCCCAGATTGTAAAGTGATCGATTATAATCCTATCAGGAGGACACAGATAGGTGGATTCCCATGGCTGGCTTACCTGTAAATGCTATGCTACTTAGAGATACTATCAGACAAATGCACACACACACACACACACACACACACACACACAACAAAACAAAACAAAACAAAAAAACATGATAAATAGAATCTGTGGAATGACACTCAATATTGTTTTCTGGACTGTACTTGGACATGTACACATGTGCATGCATACACACCTACACAAGTGTAAAAGCATGTATACACATCCTCATAGACAAACACTGAAAAGGGAAAGAAGAAATGTTCATTGGAAATAGCTGGCAAAGAGCCCCACAGGAAACATCACTCTCTTGCCGTGAAAGTGTAGATTAAAAGGAACACCTATCTTTTGTCTCAGAAAAGAAACGTGATGGATGTCCTACACACAGAAGAAAGGGTTGCCAAGGGAGGAATGATGCTTTACAGCACTTAAGGACACCCAGGAGGATAAAGAGGATTCATTTGAAATATAAGAGCCAGCCACTTGAAATGTCAAAAGTTTGGCTTATAAATGAATGAGGAAAAGAAAGGTGTCCCCAGGAGGAAAGAAACATTGAAATAGAACTATAGATTTTCAAAGCTAGAGGGGACAATTGCAATTAGTCATCCACCAATAACTGAGCCTCAAAGGAAGGCCAGACATGTAAGGGAACTTACACAGAGAAATCCAACTTCAGTAGGTAATGCCTTAGCTTGCGTTCAGAGAACAGGCAAATGTGTGAGGTGCATGCAGTGTTTTGATTTGTTTTGTGTGTGTGTGTGTGCGTGTACGTGCACACAATTTACATTTTTTTAATGTAAGAAGTGATTGCAAGAGATAGGATCTGACACAAAATGTTATTTGGAATAACCTGAATATATGATTGAGGGGCATAGCCATTCATATTTGGCTCCAGAAAAAATTATCTCTTTTTGTCTTTAAGGTGAGAGTTATATTTTTACCTAGACACTTCTACGCACTTTGGCTGAGCATGATTCTGAGGCTCCAGTACTAAAAGATCTCCAAGTCCCAAAAGTCAAGTTAGAAATGCACAGTGTCCTTTCTGTGGAGAATGTTCACAGATAAGGAATACAAAGCCTCCAGGAACTGCTCAGTTATGGCTGTACATGATGGGTGTATAAAAAGGTATAAATAGGTGAGCATTGGAGGTGTGTTTTATGGATGATACATGTTCAGTTGGATCCTCTAATGCACAGTTGTATTTTTTAAGTCACAGGTTACAAACATCACCCCATTCCTTAAATGCTTAGCGAGCACATGGCCTGCCTTTGACCATGATCAAATTAGAGGTTCAAGATGCTGACCAACATCTCTTTTACTTCTTGCCTTTAAAGCCAATGTAGAACTTCAACTCTACCTTAGGTCATGAAAGATAGTTAAAGAAAGATGAGAGAAAGAGAGAGAGAAATAGAGAGAAAGAGACATAGACAGAGACAGACAGAGACAGGGAGAGAAGCACAGAGACAGATAGAATGTATGTGAATTGGGTATATTTGTGTATTTTATTTATTCTTTTTGAGAATTTCATGTTTGTATATAATAAATCTCCTTTTATTAGATATTTTCTTTATTTACATCTCAAATGTTATCTCCTTTCTTGGTTTCCTCTCCAAATAAAGACTCTATTCTCTCCCCCTCCAAGCTCTTGGCCCTGGCACCCCCCTATACTGGGACATAGAGCCTTCACAGGACCAAGGGCCTCTCCTCCCATTGATGAATGACTAGGCTATCCTCTGCTACATATGTAGCTGGAGCCATGAGTCCCACCAATATGTACTCTTTGGTTGGTGGTTTAGTCCCTGGGAGCTCTGGGGGTAATGGTTAGTTCATATTGTTGTTTTTCCTATGGGGCTGCAAACCTCTTCAGCTCCTTGGGTCCTTTCTCTAGCTCCTTCATTGAGGACCCTGTGCTCAGACCAATATATGGCTGTGACACTTCTGTATTAGTTGGGCATTGGCAGAGCCTTTCAGGCGACAGCTCTTACAAGTACTTGTTGACATCAATAATAGTGCCTGGGTTTGTATATGGTTAGACCCCCAGGTGGGGCAGTCTCTGGATTGTCCTTCCTTCACTTTCTGCTATATACTTTGTCTCTGTAACTACTTCCATGGCTATTTTCTTCCTACTTCTAAGAAGGATCCACACTTTGGTCTTCCTTCTTCTTGAGTTTCATGTGGTTTGTGGATTGTATCTTGGGTATTCCAAGCTTCTGGGCTAATATCCACTTATCAGTGAGTGAATACCATGTGTGTTCTTTTCTGATTGGGTTACCTCACTCAGGATGATATCCTCCAGATCCACCCATTTGCCTAAGACTTTCATAAATTCATTGTTTTTAATACTGAGCAGTACTCCATTATATTAATGTGTCACATTTTCTGTATCCATTCCTTTGTTGAGGGAATATATAAATCTTAATAAATTTACCCTATTATTCTCTCATCCACCTTCCCTCTTCCACTGAAACCCTTTCTCTTCCTGAAAAGATCCCTTTCTTCTATTTTGCTTTTTTTATAACAAACAATAATCTGTGTGTATGATAGCCAAGTTTAATTGGTGTTGATTAACTGTGCTGGAGTAAGAGATTAATTTTGAGGGTCTGGGTAACTTCCCAGCAGTTACATCACTAAAGAAAACCACAAGCCCTCACCCAACAACCAGTATTTGTCAATAGTCCCTCAGGGAACAGATGAGGTCTCACAGGTCCCTCCCCTAATTCATGAGGAAGAGTTGATGGGCCTCCAAAATATACTCATTCAGTATGATAAAGCAAAGCTGTGTCATGTCTCCAATGCAATGTATTGTCCCATCTGAAAGACCCTTTAGAAAGCATGCCTCATTATCTTGTAGCCCAAATACACCTTCACCACCACCTCTGCATTGTTCCCTAAGCCTTAGTGGGAAGGATACAGATATTCCATTTATGGCCAAGTACTCCAGTCCCAGTTATTTTTGTCACTTTGACAAGTTCTGAGTCTCTGCATTAATCACTGCATACAGCCATATGCAATCAAGGTGAAAAGCAGCACTAATCTATGACACAACATTAGTATTTAGAAAACAATTTGACACCATGTCCACTTAGCAAAACAACAGAAAATCTACGTGAAAAAAAGGTAGAGCTTGATATGTGTGTGTGTGTGTGTGTGTGTGTGTGTGCACGCGCACACACACACGCGCACACACACACACACACACACACACATTTTAAGATAAAAGCTGTATCTTTGAAGAATTTCCATACCATGATGGGCAATTCAGGTAGCCATCACTGGACCTGCTAGGGCAAAGGATTCATTCACTGTCATATATGTTGAGGTAATTTTAATGGAAAGAATTTAAATGTGTCCATGAAAGAAAAGTTCTTTGCAGTCATATGGACCAGGATACAGACTAGTCTCCAGTACCTCCAAGCTCATCAATCCCCACCCTGGAAACCTCTACCCTGAAAACACCCCTCCACCAAGAAACACCATATATACCTGTTTCTATACTCATTTCTCTGCTGGTTCTTGTCCAGTCAGAAGGAGCCACCTTCTATGTTTTTCCCAATAAATCTCTTGTGTTAAATTTCATGTGTGATATGATTTTTGCAGTATTGGCTCCTGGATTCCAGGATCCCTTTGCCTTCAGATCTATAACACTTTCACTAAGGAAATGTTTTCCCTCCGAGCTGTGACATCTCCTTTGGGGAAGCCATTTGCTCAGAGATGCCACACTACCACAGGGAAGCCTTTCACCTCAGAGTTGTAACATTGATAGCCATTGGCCATGCCTGCCCAGAGTTAGTGGGTACTATAGGAGAGGAGGCTGAATAATGCAGAATGCACTAGCCAGCAATCAGTATTCCTCCACAGTTTCTGCTTCCGTTCTCGACTTGAATTATTGCCCTGACTTTCCTCAGAAAGGTACTCTGATCTGAGAGTTGTAAGATGAAACAAATCCATGTTACTTTTGGTTCTGATATTTTGTCACAGTTATCACCATTAAAAACCTTGAGGACAGTATCCAGTGACCTCTTAATGATTGGATAAGTCAGATGGAAGTCACAACTGTAACAGACAAGCCACTGGGAGATACACAAACTGTAGGGATAGATAACTATGCCTACTTGATAGCTGGATTACTGAGTTAACTGGGACAGTATAACAGAATGTGTAGTACAGTGTTGATAACTAAGGAAAAGTGGCCTCCCTCTCATTTATGTAAGATAGTAGTAGCAAATAAAAACTTAGTTTAAGGGAGGCTTAAAAATAAGAAGAGTTGTGAACTCTTGACATGGATGGTAGCTAAGGATATGGACATAACTCAAGTAGTGAAGAGTTTGGTGTGCAAGCATAAAGACCTAACCTTGATGCTCGCAGCCCATGACATTAAAGAGAGCTGTGTGGCTCACGCTTATAATTCCAGTGCTGGAGAGGTAAAGACAGGCAGATCCCTCAGGTTCACTGGCCAGCCAGCCTAGCTGATCCAGTGAGCTCCAGGTTCAGTATGTGACCCTGTCTCAAAAA
>JADRCD010198314.1:0-11275 GCA_019843815.1 Montemys delectorum | reverse complement strand
GTGGCTTTTTCCCCATGGCTTGTTCCCTGTGGCCTGCTCCGCCTGCTCTCTTAGACAACCCTAAGGGTAGCTAAGGGTAGCTCCTCACACAGTGGACTGGACCCTCCCACATCAATTGTTAATCAAGAAAATGTCCCACAGACTTGCCCACACAGTCCAGTGTGATGGTGGCAGTTCTTCAGGTGAGAGCGTCCCCTCTTCTCAGGTGATGTTAATTTGTGTCAAGTTGGTAAAAAACGAGCCAGCCTGATATCAGGTGGAGAATGGGGGCTCACGATGATTAAACTTTAACCTGATTCAGAGTTCTAGATTTGGTGGCTTACCACAGACTCAGCTTTTGTACTTTCTGGCCTAATCCTGTTTCTTCTTTCTTTCAGAAGTCATTTTTTAGATGGTGTGCACAGATGTGTGCCTTGGGTGTTTAGAGCCCAGCCTTTGAGTGTCTGCCTCTGTCACTTATTTAAAGACAGAAGCTAACATTTTTCATGGTTGCCTTGTAAGTACAAAAGATGACATTTATGATGATATAAATACTGTTTTTTTAAGTAATAATTTAAATGTGCCCAATAGAAGCTAAATTAAATACCAAAATTGCTTGGTGTCCCATTGCCGTTTATTTAAAAAGTCAGTAAATTTGCATAGTTTTGGTAATGAATCTCATTTTATTTTCTCTGAAGCTCAGTCTGAGTGTAATATGCATATATTTAGAAGTCTTACTTAGCCATAGGTTAGCATATCATACTCTTTTGACACATATACAGACACAGTTCTATCTACAGCTACATTCTTATCACAGCCATGCTTTAAATATCAATGGACTTGTAAACAGGGAGTTATTTTATTCATATACAATAAACCACATTAAATCTATTAAATCTTTGATGACTGAGCTGTCAGGGTGCCTCAGTGGATGTAAGGCACCTGCCAACAAGCCTGAAGGTCTGAACTAGATCGCTGGAGCCTGAAGGCCTGAATTAGATCGCTGGAACCTACATGGTCGAAAGTTGTCCTCTGACTTCACATAGGTGCCCTGGTGTGTGCATGTGTGTGTACACATACACACACACACACTGTCTCTCTCACACATTTACACACACACACACACACACACACACACACACATGAGATATGTGGGCCTAAGAGCTTATTTGCACATGGGTAATTTTACTCTTTGACAAAATAAGATTTGTAATCAAATGCTTAAGAAATCTTGCCACGGGCTAAAGAGATGGTTCAGAGGTTAAGAGCACTGACTGCTCTTCCAAAGGTCCTGAGTTCAAATCTCAGCAACCACATGGTGGCTCACAACCACCATGCGTAATGAGATCTGATGCCCTCTTCTGGGGTGTCTGAAGACAGCTACAATATACTTACATATAATAAATAAATAAATCTTGAAAAGAAAAGAAAAGGAAAGGAGAGGAAAGGAAGGAAGGAAGGAAGGAAGGAAGGAAGGAAGGAAGGAAAGAAAGAAAGAAATCTTACCACATGCTTGAGAGAAGGGACCAGAGCAAAGTAATCCACTCTGTCTTATGAACTGCTGAGCGCTTGTCACAGTTATCTAGTGATTGGTGGGAAGGGAGGGTTTCCACCCCTGACTTCCCGAGCTAATAGAGTAGACCCTCCTCCACACCAGCCCCAAGCCGAGAAATGGCAACTCTGCCCAAAGCCAGAAGGGCTTGCTTCTTGGTCACTGAATCTCTTCATTCCTCAACACCTGTAACCTGAGGGGATTTCAAATGGACACTTTGCTCAGTGGCCTGGAAAGTGCACGTAAAGGCAAGGTGGCACTGGCAGATTGCTGGCAGCAGAGGCTTGACCTATCTTTTGTAATGTGGGCAAATGGGGCAGAGGGCCAAGGAGTTAAAAAGAGAAAGAAAGAAAATAGCTGTGGAGTGGACCCCAGAGAGGAGGGCATCCGTGGGGAGGGAGGGCGCACCGAGCTATGGGGAATGATAGTCTCGACAGAGGCTACCTATTTGGAGATAGATCTTGTCAGGATACCTCACCCCACAAAAGTGACTCCCCAAGCTTAAACCCTGCTTTGAAGAGCCTTGGTCTGGAGACTTTAAAACACACTTGCGCGCGCGCATGCGCGCATGCACACACACACACACACACACACACACACACACACACACACACACACACACAACCAATCCTAGGCAAATTAGCTGCAAACTCTCGGGGTCAGCTGAACCCGAGGAAGGCTTACAGAGATGTTCTTGCTGCCAGGGATGTGCCTTTAATGCTGGCACTTGGAGGCAGAGGTAGGCAGATCTCTGGTTTGAAGGCTAACCTGGTCTACAGAGCAAGTTCCAAGACAACCAGGGCTACATGAAAAAAGCCAAAAAAAAAAAAAAAAAAAAAAAACTTAAGTAAATAAATATTTTTTTTTTTAAATTGCTCTTGCTACTCAGGAACTTTCTGTAAGAACAAATGCAGTTGAGACTTTCTTTGGAATATCTCCACTGAAGCTAAAAAATAGATACTAAAGTATTACTACATCCATTTAAGAATATAGGAGACCCACAGATCAGAACTTTGGTTAAAAATCACCAGATACTTAGTTGGCAGTCAGCTAGTTAGCATTTGATTGGTTTCTATAGTAATTTGCTTTGGAACTCACTCTGTAGACCAGGCTGGCCTCAATTCAGAGATCTACCTGTCTCTGCCTCCCAAATACTGGGTCTAAAGGCGTGTGTCACCTTTACTGGACTCTAAAATTACATTTTTTTTTTCTTTTTTTGGTTTTTCGAGACAGGGTTTCTCTGTGTAGCCTTGGCTGTCCTGGAACTCACTCTGTAGACCAGGCTGGCCTCGAACTCAGAAATTCACCTGCCTCTGCCTCCCAAGTACTGGGATTAAAGGCGTGCACCACCACCCCCCGGCTAGAATTACATCTTAATTCTGTTGAAAAGGACCAAGAATGTTATATTTGTTCACAGAAAGATTATTAATTACAAGATGTGAAAGTGTCTGGGCCCCACAGAGGCCAGGGCACCTTCCTATGAAGTAATGCAAGCTTCAAAGCCTGTCTCGGCTCCTGGGTACCGCGGCCCTCTGGGAGAGGACACTGGGTAGCTGACCCCTACACCTCTCTACACCTTAGAGCAAATGTGTCCTGAACTTGAGGAGTCTCAGAGATTATATTCCTGCCACTTATCTGCCTCCTGGTGATGTTAAAGTGACTCATTTGAGTATCACCCTGCTTGGGTCGGAAATAGCCTAGATCTTAGTGAACACACCTCCTGGGTATGTTTCTAGATAGGAGTTACTGAGGGGAGCGAGGGAAGCCCACCCTGAGTGTGTGTGGTACCTTCCCCCTTTTATCTGAGTCCCTAAACTGGAAGAAGAGCTTGAGAGATTCCAGACCATCAACCGGAAGCTGCAGCCTCCTGCAGCTGTGCCTTCCCCTTGGAAGGACTTCCGACCCTGAACTGAGTCAGCTCCTTCCTCCCCAGCTTCTCCTCAGGGATGTGGTCACCGCTGCTATGGAAACAGATCCGTGGGGAATATGGGGCTGAGGTAAGCAAATCCTCAAACCCTGATAGATTTCTCTTCAGTGTGTTGCTGGCTCTTTGTCACTGATGAGCTGTCCTTATAAACGCCACAAGGCCTGGGAGACTTGACTAAAAGGAGCATAGAACTGTGAGATAGATAGCCCCCAGTCGGTGGCTCGTAGCCCCCAGTCAGTGGCTCGGTGGCTCAGGCCATCCTGGGTCTTGTTTTCTTAGGACTATATTTGATTTCTTGTTCATAGGCTTAATGTTTGCTATAGGTCTTTAAAACATCAATTCCTTAACAGACGTTTTTTGACCGTTTAGTATGAGTCAGGCATCACACTAGGTACTGGGAATAAATCCAACAATGAAGGAAACAGGAAAAATGCTTTATATGTGCATCCTGAAGCAGTAAAGGTGTCCAATGAGCAAACTCAAGGTTGGGTGTTATACAACAGAGGTTATGATGAAGCAGAAGAGCTAGAGGGTTCTTAGGGCAGGGTGACACAGGGCACCCATCCTGGACTAGACAATTTGTTCGGAGGGATGCTGGCCTCAGACTTCCCATGTAGTGCAGAATGACTGTGAGTCTGACCCTGCTCTCTCCTCTGCCTCCGAGTGCTGGGAGTTATGTAGCACTGAGGACTGAAACCTGGGCTTTTCATAGAGCAGGCAAGCACTTGACTTTTGAGAAGCCCAGACTTCAAGCCATTGCATTTATCTGATGAGCCAGTTCAAGGTTGAGGTTCTATACGACTATGTGGAAGAGACATCATAATTTTTCTATTTTTTGCTTTTGAGTATTATGTTCTTGAGAACCTTTCCCAGGCTGTACACATACTGCTGTGATAAAATGGTATTCAGCCTTGATCCTTATGGAGAACTGAATGTCCACATTCATGTCTGTATTTTATTCTGTCCTTTATTCTTTCCTAATAAGATGTTAAGGTTGAGAAAAGCAGAGTAACATCCCCTCAAGGGAGTGCAATGGTCCCTCCTTTAATCCCAGCACTGGGGAGGCAGAGGCAGTGCACCTTGGTCTGCCAGGACCAACTTACTGGTCTGCAGGGTCTCACTGTGTAGCCCTGGCTGTCCCAAAACTCACTGTGGAGAACAGTCTGGCCTTGAATTGGATTAAAAGTGTTCATTACCACACCCAGCTTCATCTCCAAGGTTTTCCATGCTGTGGTCTGGATGTCTGACTCCCAGCCTTTACAGGTGGGATCCCAACAGTGAAGGGTAGGCCTCTGGGAGGAGATTGGCTCATGCGGAGTCCTCATGGATACAGTGAAATGAATATCCACACAGAGTTGAGACCCAGACGAGTTTGTCTGTCCTTCCACTGTGTAAAGTCACAGCAAAACACTAGTCTCAGACATGAAATGTGTCAGGGCTCTCTCAAAATATAAAAATCACAAGTATGCACACATTCCAGAAAAGGATGAGCAAGAACTCAGGATGCATGAGAGAGAAAGAGAGAGACAGAGAGACAGAGAGATACAGAGACAGACATATGATATATAGACAGATGATAGATAGACAGATGATAGATAGACAGACAGACAGACAGACAGACAATAAGTAGCTCAGAGCTGGGAATCTTGAGAGTGTGTTTCTTCAGTGGCTTTAAAAGGACAGTGTTAGGTCTTAGAAGACTTGAAGGTGTAGACAGGAGAGGAGCTGTCAGTGGGAAAAGCTCTGTCCCCCTTTCAGCCGACTATGACTTCCTTCCTCTCTGCGACACGAAAGTCACCCCCACCCAGGAATTTCCTCTGGGCACATTTTATAGAAGAACTTAGAAGATAAGTTTGTCACTGTCTAGAGAGTCTCCTCCTGTGGCTTATCTCCTCGGCCACACTTCCTTAGCAGATGGCTCCGCTCTTTCAGTGCTGTAAAGTAACCGAGAGTACAAAGTTGCCATTGTCCACACAGTTGGATCAGTGTATGGTTTCCAAAAGTAGGTAGCAGTTAAAGATTTCAATTGGCATACTTGAATTTTTTATTAAAATTTAGCTAGCTTTGTAATCTTAGATGCTTATTAATTCTTCCTCCTATAAGCACTGGCATTTACTGAACTCTCTGCTCTCCCTCTCCCTCTCCCTCTCCCTCTCCCTCTCCCTCTCCCTCTCTCTCCTTCTCCCTCCCTCTCTCCCTCTCCCTCCCTCCCTCTCCCTCTCTCCCTCTCCCTCTCTTCCTCTCCCTCTCTCCCTCTCCCTCTTTTTTCAGACTTGCCCTTTAAGGCATAGAACACTTTGATAGAAAAAAACTCTAGCCTTTCTCTCTCAATTAGCCAAAGGCCTCTCTTTCACCCCCACCTCCACCCCCAGAATTTGGATTTCTACCCTGTTTTATCTTCGTGCCTTGTTGCTATAGTGATGGGCACCACCACTCTATGCGATACTCGTCTTAATGGGTGGCAGAACTGGAACAGTGCAGTGGAAGAGATGCTGGGGTATGGGCTGGTATTCTTGTCCTTTCCCTACCTAGGAGTTGTGAGGGTGAAGAGTGAAAGGGTTGGGGGGGGGGTGTCTGAAGAGTTTATAGTGCGTTTGTTAATTCAGTGGGGGAGAGGACTGGTGGCAGTTAATGCTCATCAGTCACGAGATTATGGTTTAATTTTCCATTTTTCAACCTAATCTTTGCATACAGATGTGTCTGCTTAGGATTTCTCCTCTTCAAGGTACTTGACTTTTATTAAATGTTCTTCTGATTTCATAAGAACCAACCCTGATGACCCCTGAAGTTTTAAATGTGGTCAATTAATGCATACTTATTTTATGTTTGTCTTAAAAGTGGCAATGAAATAGTCTCCAGCTTTTGGAAATTTGCTGCTTCAGTGAGGCCCACAGCTGTCCATACCTCCCTTAACCTGCGTGCATCTTTATTCTTTATACACTTTTAAGGCTCGTGTTCCCAGGGTGCTCATAAAGTACCAGACACTGGGCAACGTGACCCAGTTCTCAATTCTAAACAACTGCTTTTGAATCAATCTTTAAGTTGTTTTAAATTTTGTCTTACTTATTCTTTTTGTTTAGGTAGACATAATTTAACTCTGTGTTTTAGATTATAAAGTTATGGTTCATTCATCGCAGACCAACGCACTTACACATTTTCTTAGCTTGGTTTCAAATGAAAATGAAAGCATAATGATAAATGATTCTATGTAACCAAAACTAATTACCAGAGACACTGTAAGAAGCAAGAGTGTTAGGACGAATGCTAAACCTACAATGATAGAATAGTCCAGCCAGTTCTGCACCGTACCAAGACTAGCACAGAATAAATCAAGGCTTTAGAGCTACATGAACTAACCGATATGCAGGCCGCCTGCTCTGTGGCCCGAGACCTTTACTGTCCCCTTTTGCTTCTTTGCCCATAGGCTTCTTCCTTTTCACCCAGTAACCTTGTATTTGCCAAGTTGTGTTTGGAGTAAGCAGCACACAACAATTTTTTTTTTTGTTAAAGATTCATTTGTTGTGTATACAGTGTACTGCCTGCATGTATGCCTGCAGGACAGAAGAGGGCGTCAGATCCCATTACAGATGGTTGTAAGCCACCATGTGGTTGCTGGGAATTGAACTCCAGACCTCTGAAAGAGCAGCCAGTGCTCTTAAGCTCTGAGCCATCTCTCCAGCCTCTACAATTTTTAATATACTGCACACGGTAGAGCCAGCTTTTCCCCTTTGTAGCTCAAAGGGAAGGGGGCACTGGAATGGCTCTGGAATGTGCATGCTGACTCTGGCTTGAAGAGAAGGAGGCATTGGAATGGATTTGGAATATGCACATTGGCTCTGGCATGAAGGGAAGGGAACATTGGAATGAGCTTGGAGTGTGCATGCTGACCCTGGCCCAGGCTCTGCCCGAGCTGTGCCTGGAAGCTCCTTTTTAACTCTGTGCCCAGAACATAGCTTTCCAGAGAATGATTCAAAGTCAAAAAGAAGCAGAAGGTGATATGGGCTTTGTTTAGGCAAGGGGCACTGGCAGCCATGCAGCTGTACCAGAGGTAAAGGAAATCATTTTGAGAGACCCAGATGTGATGGTATAGAGAAAGAAACCTAATAGCAAAACAGTCTGAGGGGAAAAAAACTTGTAAGATTGAATATTCTCTTTTTATCAGAAGGACTGTATGGTGGTTTGAATAGGTTTGGCCTCCAGAGACTCAGATGTGTTTAAATGTTTGGCCAAAGGGAGTGGCACTAATAAGAGGTGTGCCCTTGTTGAATTAGATGTGCCCTTGTTGCAGGAAACATGTTCCCTTGGGCACAGGTTTTGAATGTCCCCTATGTTCAAGCTATGCCCAGTATGATACACAGATTCCTCCAGCTTGGTGATCAAGATGTAGAACTCTCAGATCCTTCTCTAGTACCATACCTGCCTGCATGCTGCCATGCTCCCTGCCAAGATGATAATGGACTAAACCTGTAAGTCAGCCCCAGTTAAATGCTTTCCTTTATAAGAGTTGCTGTGGTCATGGTGTCTCTTCACAGCAATAACACCTTAACTAAGACAGATCCTATTGTAATTACCAGTCAACTATGCTTACAGACATTTATAATGGTTAGTACAACTCCCACATTTTTTCACCACACAGAGGTAGAATGGATTAAATTCTCCACCAGATCCCTCGAGTTTTATGTAGTTCTCCATGTGAGTGTCTTCTAACAGTCAGTGAGAAAAGGTCTGAAAGAAATGGAGTTGGTTGGTTTGTGCAGAAAGAACAAACTCCTTCCACACAGGTGAGCCTGGTTGCGACTAGGAGGACGAGCAGTCCAAGTGGAGCTAGGATGCCATGGGCAAGAACAGTCGGGTTTATGGCCCAGGAGAACAGAGGCTATATTTGTGAGCAGTTTCCTCTTTCATGGGCCACTATCCCCTGATAGCTTGTGGGTGGAGGTAGATTTTTAGTGTTTTGGTGTTTTCATCAGTGTGGAAGTTAGAAACTAGGCCAGCAGAAATTATTTCTGTTTGGACTAATGCTGAAGCTGATGTCCTGAGAGACTGCATATCTTGGATAATGTTAAGGTCAATGACGGTAGGGATGGATGAGAGTTCCTTCTCCCTGTGCACGTCTCCTGTACTGTGGGTCTAAAGCAGGTGATTTGGATACTGATTTGAACAAGAGTTGAACTTGATTTAGTAGTGTATGCCTGTGATTCCAACCATGGGAAGTAGGGGCTGAAGAGTTATGAGTTGAAGGTTTCAGCCTCAGCTATGTACCGAGCTCCAGGTCTGTCTGGGCTACGTGAGGCCCCGTCTCAAACAAAACCAGGCTGTGTATATAGCTCAGTTTTATGGAGCCCTGGATCTCTCTCACCTGGTAAGCTGTGGTGTAATGTGTGCCCAGCACTCTTGGAAGTGAAAGTGGGAGAAGCAGAAATTCAGTGTTGTCTTTTAGTAGGACTTGGAAGGCAGCCTTGGATAAGCTCCTGAGTGACTGGTAATTTCAATAACTACTTTCTTGATGTTGGTAATCATCTAAAGTTGTAGAATGCCATCATAGGTGATAATCTTAAGAGGGTCAACATTCTAGGAGCATTTAAAGCTTAGGTATAAAGCCAGCCACTGTCATGTACTAGAAAGACAGGATTGAACCAAGACATAGGTCTTGAACATATCTTGCTTTCATGGCTTCCAGGTTGATTCTTATTTCTTGAATCCGTGCCTATCTTTAGCCCAGGTTCTAGAAAGGAGAACCCTTTGTTTGGGCAAGCTTGTGAACTCTGGGGCTTGGTCCTCACAATGGCCTTGTCTCCGTAGAAGTTCCTATGACTTGCAGGGTTGCAGAACAGTCCCTCTGCCAGGCCCCCTCCATCTGGAACATGTATGTGTGACCAGAATACAGTCACTGAGTAGCCATTTGCCCTCCGCCCTGTCAAAAGACCTGGTTCCATGAGGTAGGAGTGGCTCCTCTGTGTTGATGCCTCTGGTGTGAACGATTGTTGATTTTTCTAGAGCCACCCACTGGGCAGCGGCCACTCCCAATTCACAATTCACTGAGCGAATTGTGCATGTCAGGCGGCTGTTCATTCCATTCAGCTTCGTAGCTCTCTCTTTCTGGCAGAGCTCTGGAAGGTAAACACACGGATGCTAGCCATACCGTGAAGTTTAAATAAGTCACAGTCTTATCTCATTTGCCTGGTTGGTAAGAAAGCCCACAGGGCTGTTGTCAATATTACATCATTGACCGGAAACACTGGAATAGCCACACTTTATCATTTTCTCGTTAGCTCTAATGCTTTGACTACACCAAGCTGACCCATGGCTTCTGCCTCACCTTAGCTGCTCCCTAGGGTCTATGGGTCCTCACTCAGGCTTCGATCATCTTATCTACCTGGGAGGAGCTAGTAGGGAAGTCTCTGTCTTAGTTGTCTTTTAATGAACATGTGTCAGTTCAGTAGTGAGGACTTTAACTGGCGTTTTCCTCATTGTGAACGTAGACTCAGATCATCGCTGTGAAATTAGGCTTGTGTTTAAGAGGGGAGGCTTTTACATTGACTTAAAAGGAAGACTACAGATAAGTTGGACTTTGAGGTTTGTTTTTTTTTTTTAAGGTTTTTAGATTCATTGATTTTATGTGTGTGTGTTGTCTTCATGTCAATGTACTGACTATGTGCCTGATGCCTGCAGAGGTCAGAATCGAGTGTTGGATCCCCTGAAAATAGTTATGGATAGATGTAAGCCACCACGTGGGTTCTGGGAATCAAACCTGGCTCATTCGTAAGAGCAACAAGTACTAAGCTGTCTCTCCAATCTCACAAAAACAAAATTAGGAAATTATTAAGGCAGTCCCAGGACCAGAGCAGAATAGCCTGTGAATTTCACCATTTTCCCACAGATGGGAAAAGCACAGCCAGTCACTCTTCACGTTGTCCGTGTGTACCCTGAAATTTGGGGTTCTACCTAGGGAAGCATTAAGCTCTAATTGGTCTTCATGGCTGTCAGGATTCAGGGTGCTCAAAGAAACACACATCTGGAAGGTAAAAAATAAAATCAAATACAAATTCTTTGTTAACTGTCTTAACCTTAGGAATTGAAAGATCACAAAGTTAGTGGCCTTGCCAATCTCATTATTTAGCAGTCTACACAGAGAGTTGATTCTATTATGACCTCATTTTTGAAAAAGTGAGCAAGTTGCGATGTTTAAAATTGCTGTGCATGCTTGTGGGAAATAAGATGTAAGTCCACATGGTGACTGTGTGCAGTCAAGTTTGACTGGAAACACTGCACGGAAGGAAGTTCAATTCTTGGTGCATCTGTGTGTCTTTCCTCTCCAGGAACTTCTCGGGGTTGTTGCATGTGATGCTCAAGTCTTTAAAGAATTCATTTTAAACAAAATGCTTCCTCCTCTCATGAGGTTTTTGTCTTAGTGTTTATCGTGCCGGTGCTGGGATCTAAAGTGTTCTGTGTATTTCTGTGACTTTGTCCTGATAATCTCATTTGGATTTACCAGGCACAGCAGCTGCTGTTTTCACGGACTATCGCAAAGTCATATTAAGGTCTCAGATTGATAAAAACCCTTCCCAGAGTTGGCCTAGGATATTCAGAGATTTTTACAAACCCACACCTTGCCCCATCCCTTGTAATTGTCATTTTCTTGTAAGAAAATTTACAATAGAGTTAATAATATCCCTTTTACACAGGCCAAGCCTCTTTGCTGCTCATCCGTTGAACATGAGTGTGGTTTGTAGAGTGATATTTAGTTGGTAAATCCAGCTCCCTCCCTTCCTCCCTTCCCCCTCCCTCCCTCTCTCTCCCTCCCTTCCCCCCCCCCC
>JADRCD010198312.1:0-15452 GCA_019843815.1 Montemys delectorum | reverse complement strand
TTTTTTTTTTTTTTCAGTTAAATGTGAATGAACACATAGACACTTGAAACTGTGTAGGTTCCTCAGGATTAGATAGTTCGAATTCATATTCGATCCTCTGATGCCTCCTACTTTAATTTTGAAATCTTCAGCAGATTATTTTTTCTATCCACAAATAATTTATTAAACAGTGAATTACAATGCAGTTGTGAATATTATTTTAAATTATGTAAATTAACCTTATAAAACACTTATCATTTTATCTCCTGAAACAGATGGAAAATCATTTCCAGGGGAGGTCAAGCAATTTGTCTAAAAAACACTTTTCCCATTAAAGCTTGAAGGTAATTTTTCATTTTATTTAGTTTTTTTTTTTTTAAACAAAAGATGCGTTCTTTAAGGGGAAGGTTGTAGGTTGAGAAGTACAATTATGTCTCATGTGGTCTCTTTCTTCAAAAAACATGAAGCTTTCCCCAATATCAGCACCCTTTGCTGGAGCTAAGCATGGTGCTATTTTCCTCTAAGGCCAGGACTCAGGAGTCTGAGGCAGGAAGGAAGGACAATTCAGAGACTGCTCCACTTGGGAATCCTTCCCATATTCAATCATCAAATCTAGACACTATTGTGGATGCCAGCAAGTACTGGATGACAGGAGCCTGATATGGCTGTCTCCTGAGAGGCTCTGACACTACCTGACTAATACAGAAGTAAAGGCTCACAGCCATCCATTGGACTGAGTACAGGGTCCCCAATGGAGGAGCTAGAGAAAGGACCCAAGGAGCTGAAGGGTTTGCAGCCCCTTAGGACGAACAACAATATGAACTAACTAGTACCCTCAGAGCTCCCAGGGACTAAAACATCAACCAAAGAGTACACATGATGGGACTCATGGCTCCAGCAGCATATGCATAGCAGAGGATGGCCAAGTTGATCATCAATGGGAGGAGAGGCCCTTGGCCCTGTGAAGGTTCTGTGCCCCAGCGTAGGGGAATGCCAGGGCCAGTAAACAGGAGGGGGTAGAGTGGTGGGCAGGGGGAAGGGGGAGGGAACAGGGGTTTGTTTTAGTTTTTGTTTTCTTATTTTATTTTATTTTAATTTTTATTTTTGGAGGGCAACCTGGGAAAGGAGATATTGTAAATAAAGAAAACATCTAATAAAAATAAAAAAGTAATGACCTATCAAACAATGAAAAGACATGGAAGAAATTTAAGTGTGACATTGTGGTAAATGTGAACAGCTTCCATGTTGCTTACATGTTGCGTGTTGCATAGTGCACAAATGTACTGCACAACATTCTCAAAAATGCAAATTGTAAAGAAAAAAGAGAGTGCTAAGGTGTAGGAGAGAAGGACATATAGACGGCATGGAGGAATTCCTGAAACTCTCCTGTGTAACACAAAAATTATTAATTTTAATGGTATGTAATATGTAATGATAGATATTGTTAGACATATGTCCAAATCCACAGAATGTACTGTATCCAAATGAACCTTAATGTGAACTGTGAAATCTGGACAATAATGTGCTACCATGGGTCCATTGTTATAACAAATATACTAACTAGTGGGTTGTTTTTGTTTTTATTTTTGTTTTTGTTTTTTTGTACACAGGATTATTAATGGATATGTGGCTGGGGAGAGTTTTTCTTATTTTGTTGCTGTGACATAGTCTTACTGTGTAGTCTGAACTTGCTGTATAGCTCAGGCTGGTCTAAAACTCATAATTTTCCAGCAGATTATTTTTAATGATAGGTAGATTACTACTTCAAATGAATTTATTCTAGAACTTGCATAGAGTGTTATTACTGTATTTTGACATATATTCCTTTGTTTGTTTGTTTGTTTGTTTTTGAGACAGGGTTTCTCTGTGTAGCCCTGGCTGTCCTGAAACTCACTCTGTAGACCAGGTTGGCCTCAAACTCGGAAATCCACCTGCCTCTGCCTCCCAAGTGCTGGGATCAAAGGCGTGGGCCACCACCGCCTGGCTTGACATAAATTCTTTATTTAACACTCTGATAGTTCCAGCCTGTGACTGTCTCCTCTGTGAAGAGTGAAAAAAATCTATCAACTCTATAGAGATATTTCTTACTCCACAAGAAAAAAAAAAATTTTTTAATTAATATACATATATATGTATGTGTGTGTGTGTGTGTGTGTGTGTGTGTGTGTGTGTGTGTAAACAGCTTCATATGCTTCAGGTGACACTATGAATTGCTGCATTTGTTTTTCTAATAACCACTGTTCTAGGCTTGTTTTTAAAATAAACTTAATCCCAGCCATTTGATTTTATAAAAGAAGACACAGGATCCAGATGCTGGGATGAAAGGCTCCTAGCTCAGAGAGGTAGAAAAAGCACCCAGCTGACCTTCCTATTCCACTGAGATGCCAGACAGAAAAGGCTCCTTCTTCTTCTCTGCACTGTCTTAAAGCTGCCTGAAATAGATTTCAACTCAAAGCCCCTCCCTTCTATTCACTTATGATCACTCTCTGTCAGCTGGTTACATGCTTTGCCTCTTGACCTAGGGTTGACTTTGTTTAGCTAGTGGATTGAAGGTGTGTGCTAGGGCTGAACCATACCAAGTGCTTGTTTGGAGTAAACAGAAAGCTCTGGGCTCAAAGGCTGAACCACAATTAAAAACAAATTCTTACAGTTCACCCTCTCAGGGTTCACAGCGTGATCAAATGTCCTGCAACACAGGCTCAAGAAACAATGGGATATTGACTCAAAGGATGGAATTTATATAAACATATTAGACTGTGCAATACAGTTCTATCTATTTAAATATCTTAGACAAGTCACTTTTAAACAATGTACTTAGGCTTTCAAGGTACTTTAGAATAAGATTATATATATACATATATGTATGTATATATATATATATATTCACCCATGCCTTTTGCATAATTATCATACATCTTCTAGAAAAGAACATTATTGCACCCTCACCTTCACCTCCATCCATCCATTCCCATAATCTATCCTTCCTTTTCCAAGCATATTTTGTTAAGTCATGAAAGGGGAACTAAAGCTGGAGACACCCATGTTCTGTCCCAACAAAGAATCATTGAGGGCCTGGGTCAGGGATCCCTAAAGGGAATGAGTATAAGAGAGGGGACTGCAACAGGTAGAGAGTGAACAGATTGTAGCATACAGACTTCAGGAGCTAAGCCCTGACTCACAGTTCCTTAGATAATTTGGTATTTCCTTAGTAGTGAAAATATTTCCACAAATGAAGGCATTTCCTTTTCTTGCCAAATTCAATTTAGTGTGAAGATAAGAATATGTGTGTGAACACCCAGAGCATCTTGATCCATGATGGCCAAATACTGGAAACCCCAGAGGCTCTTAGAGGATTGAATGGTTAAGTAAAATAGTATGTATACCATGTCCACTGTGAGACACACCAAAATGTTAGCAGACACAGTAACAGGCACCCAGGAAATGATGCCAAGTAAGAGTGTGATACCTGAAGGACCACACACTTCATGGTTCCATTCATGTGATGCTCTTTAGGTAACAGAACAGAAAGGAATGGCTTTGTAACTTTTAGAGGTTAAGGTAAGGGGAAGAGAGGAGTGTCCCTATGAAAGAGTACTACAAGCTCCCTGTAACTACACCTCTATTTCTTGATAGCATTGATATCAATGTCCTAGGTAAAATTAGACCCTGTGTTTTAAGCTGAGGACCATTTGCTCTATTTAAACTACAGTAATGTCAAAGTAAAATTGTTTGACCTAAATATTGTTTGTGCATAGTATATGAGCCCATTTCTATGTAGCTTCTATTCTTTTCTACATATCATTCTACACACTGTGGCTATAGGGTAGACTTCAGAAGAAGTAAGACAGACATGCTTTTGCCAATTATTCCAGAACTCAAGAGGCCAAGTTCAAGTCCAGTCCAGAATACACAGCAAGACCTTACCTTTCAAAACAAGTGAATAAGAAAAGAAGCCCATGAATGTAGAGTGACTCTTCTCATATTATTATTTTCAAGAAAATCAAAGTTTCTCCTTGATTTCTAACCTCAAGTACAGTTCAACAGGATCTGTGTGTCTTCAGATACTTTTTAAAATAAGCTTGTATATGCCAACAAAATGTCTTAAGTTAAATCTATAAATCAGACTGGGAAGCAGTAGATCTTTGTTTTGTTTTGTTTTTTTCCTGGAGTGTTCTAATAAATACTTTGAGTCTTTTCAACTATTTATTCCTTGCTACTTTGTTATATTTGGTGTGATTAAAGTATATACTTTAAAGGTTTCCTAATTTGAGTTATGAATGTTAATTTTCAGTATCCATTCATTTACCTAAGGGAATAAAATATCAGACCAAAATGATTTCCGACACAGGGGGGAAAAGTCTTTAATTTCTAATCTTTGATTAACTTGCTTACTGAAGACTAGATGCCAGTAGACAAAAAAAGGGAAGAAAAAAAGAAAGAAAGAAAGAAAGAAAGAAAGAAAGAAAGAAGAAAGAAAGACAAAAAAAGAAAAGAAAAATATAATTCTATTTTCTTCATATATTTTTCATCTCCTCACTAAGACCTAAGTGCACCTCATTCACTCGTGGCCACATTAAAAGTTCATGTACCCAGTTAGAACTTAAATCTAATATGCAGTAGTATTTATTATCTGCTCTATTCAAATTCAGTATTGAGTCATCATGCAAGGACTCAGAGTGTGTGTGTGTGTGTGTGTGTGTGTGTGTCTGTGTGTGTGTGTGTGTGTGTGTGTGTGTGATGAGAAAAAGTTATGTTTTTCATGGTTTTCTCAGTTTACCTTCTGCTGCCCTTGTTTCCCAAAGGCAGACAAGGGCAAACTTGTAGAAAAAAACCCAAAAGGGTTGTGGGTAGCTTTCATTTTGCTTCTGCTATAAACTTCCTTGATAACAGCAGTGATCTATTCCAGACAGTCTCTTTCACCCATAGTGTGCCATCAAAGAAAAAAATATAGGTACCTATCATGGAGGACCCTCCTCACCCTATACCAGGTCATCGCACCTGCATGATCACCTCAGCTCAGCAACAGTACACCTTTAAGCAAAAGACCCTGCAGCATAGCATCCTCAAGCTGGTGAGACCAAAGCCAACTGTAGTGGCTATTCCTGGTTGTCAACATGACTATATCTGGAATGAACTACAATCCAGAATTAGAAGGCTCACCTGTGGCCCTAATCTGGCGGCTGAGAGATACAAGTTTAGTTCAAGCAAGATCACCTGGGATTAAAGGTGTGGCACACACCTTTAATCTGGGCCACACCTTTTGCTGGAGACTTATATAAGGACATTAGAAGAAGGAAGGCTTGCTCTGCTTCATCTGCTTGCCTTGTGGGACTGACTGAGCAACTGCAGGATCCTTGGACTTCTATTCACAGCTGCTGACGACCATTGTTGGGAGTTGATTGTTGGGAGTTGGACTACAGACTGTAAGTCATCAATAAATTCCTTTACTACATAGAGACTACCATAAGTTCTGTGACTCTAGAGAACCCTGACTAATACATCAACCTTGCCGAGCTATTTGATGTCAGCTGCTCTGAACCTATAAAGTATCCCTCAAGTAGGGTTGAGATGGGACTGGTTAGAAATAGTCAGGTATTCACAGGACTCTAATTTATATGTTGCTCTTAGTTTCCTAGCCCTATCCTTGGGAATACTCTTTAGAGCTATAGGAGCTAACTGGCTTCAGGGCCGCAGCATGGATTATCTTTCTTAAACCCTGCCAGACAAATGCTGTGGCTCCAAGATATGGTCTTTAGGAGACTGAGGTAATCTCACTTGCCTTCTTTAAATTAGGACTTGAAAGAAGACATTCCATTTAACATTCTGTTTGATGTTATTTATACCACTTGTTAATACATTGAATGGGTGAGCAGGAGACTGCATGGTCAAGAAAAAGTGAAGACGTAAAACCATTTGGTACAATGACTGTAAAATTATTCTGTCCTAATGCCAATTCTATTAGAAATTTATTATTATGTGACAAGACATGTTTTGCTCAAATTTATCAACTTGAAATATATATATTTTAACACATGACTGAGAGTACCGAATCCAAGAGGTAAATGCTTCAGGCTAGGGTCTGCCATGAGGTTGTAATCATGATGTTGGCTTGGGTTCACATTAGCTGAGAACTTGAATGAGCTAGGGAGTCACCTCCATGATGACTCATAGAGTTGACAATAAAATTCTTCACCACAGAGCCTCTTCATAAAGGTATTCACAGCATGGCAGCTGGCTTTCTTCAGAGCCATCATCAGTGTAAGTTTGGTAAAGGAGAAAGGCAAGGGGAGGGGAGAGGAGAGACATTAGGTCATTACTTCTGGCACATCTATCTGTCGTACAGATCACCTCTGGTATAATGTGGGTAGATGTGAATGAGTGGGGGTAGTGCTGATGGGCTCATCCTGGACACAGGCTATCAAAGCCATTATTTATATAGCTAAACTCTTTCAAAGTACCTAAATTCAATGATGCTAGAGAAGAAATGAACTCATTTCAACACTATTACAAACTTCTCAAGATGAAACTATTCACCTGAATATGCCTATCAAGAAATTAATTTTATAATGAAAAATCTCACAAAAAGGATATATATTGGCCCATGGAGTTTCACTGAAGAATTTTATCAACCATAAAAAAAAAAACTCAAATCAATTTTATATACTGTCTTTCCATGTGATTTTTATGAGATTAAAATTATACTGATACTGAAGCCAGAAAAGAAAGTACCAGAAAAACAAAATTATAGATGGATATCCCTCACTAATTTAGATGTAAATGCCTACAATAAAATTTAGCAAATTGAGCACAGCAATGTACAAAATTCATTCCACCCCATAACTAACTGGGCTTTCTTTCCCACATGCAAGACTAATTCGGCATTCAGAAACAATCACATAAAACGCCTTATCAGCAGCTAGCAAAGAGAAAACACAGTCTTATCAGTCAACACAGGAAAAGGGCATTTGGTAAAAACCAATACTTACTTGGGATTTTAAAATGAGTCTCAGAAAAGTAAGACTAGAAGTAAACTTTTTCTCTTTATTAAGAGGTATCCTTAAAGATCCCATAAACATCATAACACAGTGAAAAGTGGCTTTCCTGCTGCTCTGTTTGTTCTCTAAGATTAAGAACATGATAAGGATGTTTAAGAATTTTCTTTTGTCAAATCATAATCAACATAGTTCCAGAATTTTTAAAGAAGGCAACAAAGAAGATTGGAAATTTGATAAGAAAAAAACAGACCTATTTATAGATAAGATTATCTCATAGAAAATTCCAAAGAGTCTTATCCAAATGAAAAGACCTGTATGTTTCTCTCTGTTCCACATACATAGATATACATATGTACATAGAGATAGCTTTCACATATATACATATACATATCAATACATACATAAACATAGCACACACACACACACCTTTTCCTAACTTCTGATTCAAATTCAGAGTAGACCAAATTATAGAAATGTCAGATTATCAGAACTAGTGAAAGATTAAAATAATCTTTGTTATGTGAAGTAAGTCAAGAAAAATATAAGTAGGGAGAAATTGAAAGCCAGGAACCAAGCCCCTGCTGTAAGTCCTAGGGTCTAACCATTTGCTGGGAGAAAGGAGAAGTCTCCACTCTTGAACCCACAGCTTCTGCCAAGTGAAGAAAACTGTGTATTTCATATTTGTGTATGTGTTTGTATGTGTGTGTGTGTGTGTGTGTGTGTGTGTGTGTGTGTGTATGTGCGCGCACATGAGCAGGATGCTCAGTGCATTTGTATATGGTCATGCATATTCATACACCTGCAGAGACCAGAAGAGGGCATCAGATGCCCTGGAGCTGAATTATGGGTCCTTGCAAGCTACCTGATGTGAGAGCTGAGAACCAAGCTCTGGTCCTGTGAAGAAGCAGTAAGTCTCTAACCACTGAGCTGTTCCATTTCATGTGCATTTTGACTTTATATCTGTGGACCTGTGATGATTGTACTGTGCAAGGTGAGGTGATGGAGTGATCATTTGTTAATGTCTTAAAACCCAGACCCCTACAGAGAAGCAACTCAAGGCAGTGGGAACAGCCTGCCAATGATTCCTGACCAGTTCTAATCACCTAAAATTCTCTCTATATCAGAAATTTTGTTTCTCTTCTGGAGTGTCAGGAACCCCATACACTGGAAGCCAAACTGGAACAGAGTTTGCATTGCATAGAACCTGGTAAAAGACACAGTGGCGAATATACAGTGATGAGAGCCCTTGCCTCTGGAAATCAAAATGGTTGCAGCCTTGATGCTATGAACACAAGTGTTGCATGGATGGTTCAGTCAATCCCTGTAAATCTGAAAGTGGTAACGTGGCCTTAGCAATTAATTACTTAGTCCGAATGGAGAGTAACCTAGCACTGGTGAGCTTGGCTCTATTCTCACTTGGCTTCTGTACTTGGCTTTCGGTATCTTCATCGTAAGATACCAAAAATTGTACAGGATTAGAACCAGGAATTAGGAGTGTCAGCATATATTTCATCTGTTTTTTAAAAGTCTCTGCATAGGTTTCATCCATAATCTTGTCCACCCCTACTTCCACTAATCAAGATAAGAGCCTCTTCAGTGTTTATAAAAAGTGAGAAAAGCACGGACCATTTCAGAGGACTATGGTGCTTTCACTGATGGTATTTTGAGACATGATGGGTTGACCAAAAATACATAGTGTGAAGCAATTTGGTTCCATGAGAATGCTTGTCCTTTCACCTCATGTTTTCCTGGTAAAAAGTCATCTGAACCCTCTAACTCTCAGTGATTCATCTCTGAAACTGAGATAGTATTATCGTTCCTACTCATTGTAAATTGATTGGTGATTCATCAGTTGATGTGTGTTCCTGTCAACTTTAGACTAAAAATAACATTCTAGGCTAGCTGGATGACTCGGTGGGTAGAAGTAGTTGTCACTAATCCTGGTGACTTGAGTTCTTTCTTTAAATACCAAAATATAGAAGGTGATAATTAAGTCTCATAGGTTGTCCTCTGACCTCCACAAACAAGCTATGGCACTTGTGTGAGTACACGCGTGTATGCACGCACACACATGTACACACACACACACATACACACACACACATACACATACACACATACATAGGGATGTAGGGGGAGAAGGGGTGCACATTGACAATAAATCATAAATATAAAAGTAAATTCTAAATGTTTCTAATTAAAATATTATTACACCATCTCCCTTCTTCTTCCCTTCCCTGCAAACCTCCCCATATATCCCCTACCCCCAGAGATCTCAAATGCCTTCTCTTCTTTCTTTCTTTTTTTTACTTTTTTTAATTAGATTTTTTTATTTGCATTTCAAATGTTCTCCCCTTTCTTGGTTTCCAAGTTGAAAAAGATAAAACCTATTCCCTCCACCCTCCCCCTGCTCACCAACCCACCCTCTGCCCCTTCCTGGCCCTGGCATTCCCCTACCCTGGGGCATAGAGCCTTCACAGGACCAAAGGCCCTCCTCCCATTAATGACTGACTAGACAACCCTCTGCTACATATGCAACTGGAGCCGAGTCCCACCATGTGTACTCGTTGGTTGGTGTTTTAGTCCCTGGGAGCTCTGGGGGTACTGGTTAAATCATATTGTTGTTCCTCCTATGTGGCTGCAAACCCCTTCAGCTCCTTTGTCCTTTCTCTAGCTCTTTGATTGGGGACCTATGGATGGCTGTGACCATCCACTTCTGTATTAGTAGGGAACTGGCAGAGCCTCTCAGGAGACAGCTATATCAGCCTCCCGTCAGCATGCACTTGTTGGCATCCACAATAGTGTCTGGGTTTGATGTCTATATATGGTAAGGATTCCCAGGTGGGGCAGTCTCTGTATTGTCTTTTTTTCAGTCTCTGCTCCACACTTTGTATCCACACTTTGGTTGTCTTTCTTCTTTAGTTTCTTGTGGTTTGTGAATTGTATCTTGAGTATTCCAAGCTTCTGAGCCAATATGAACTTATCAGTGAGTGCATACCATATATGTTCTTTTGTGATTGGTGTACTTCGCTCAGGATGATATCCTCCAGATCCATCCATTCCCCTAAGAATTTCATAAATTCATTGTTTTTAATAGCTGAATAGTACTCCATTATGTAAATGGACCACATTTTCTGTATCCATTCCTCTGTTGGTGGACATCTGGGTTCTTTCCACCTTCTGGCTATTATAAATAAGGCTGCTAAGAACATAGTGGAGCATGTGTCCTTATGACATGTGGGAACATCTTCTGGATATATGCTGGGTCCTCAGGTAGTACTATGTCCAGTTTTCTGAGGAACCGCCAAACTGATTTCCAGAGTGGTTGTACCAGCTTGCAATCCCACCAGCAATGAAGGAGTGTTCCTCCTTTCCACAACCTCACCAGCATCTGCTATCACCTGAGTTTTTTTATCCTAGCCATTCTGACTGGTGTGAGGTGGAATCTTAGGGTTGTTTTGATCTTCATTTCCCTGATGACTAAGGATGGTGAACATTTCTTTAGATGCTTCTCAGCTATTCGGTATTCCTCAGTTGAGAATTCTTTGTTTAGCTCTGTACCTCATTTTTTAATAGGGTTTGTTGGTTCTCTGGAGTATAGCTCTTTGAGTTCTTTGTATATATAGGATATTAGCCATCTGTTGGATGTAAGATTGGTAAAGATCTTTTCCCAATCTGTTGGTTACTATTTCGTCCTATTGACAGTGTCCTTTGCCTTACAGAAGCTTTGTAATTTTATGAGGTCCTATTTGTCAATTCTTGATCTTAGAGGATAAAATATTGGTGTTCTGTTTAGGAAATTTACCCCTATGCCCATGTGTTCAAGGCTCTTCCCTACTTTCTTTTTTATTAGTTTCAGTGTATCTGGTTTTATGTGGAGATCCTTGATCCACTTGGACTTGAGCTTTGTACAAGGAGATAAGAATGGATTGATTTGCATTAATCTACATGCTAACCACCAGATGAGCCAGCACCATTTGTTGAAAATGCTGCATTTTTTCCACTGGATGGTTTTAGCTCCTTTGTCAAAGATCAAGTGACCATAGGTGTGTGGATTCATTTCTGGGTCTTCAATTCTGTTCCATTGATCTACCTGCCTGTCACTGTACCAATACCATGCAGTTTTTGTCACAACTGCTCTGTAGCAGAGCTTGAGGTCCGGATGGTGGTTCCACCAGAAGTTCTTTTATTGTTGAGAAGAGTTTTCACTATCCTAAGTTTTTTATTATTCCAGATGAATTTACAAGTTGCTCTTTCCAGCTCTGTGAAGAATTGAGTTGGACTTTTGATGGGGATCGCATTGAATCTGTCGATTGCTTTCAGCAAGATGTCCATTTTTACTATATTAATCCTACCAATCCATGAACACGGGAGATCTTTCCATCTTCTGAGATCTTTGATTTCTTTCTTCTGAAACTTGAAGTTCTTGTCTTACAGATCTTTCACTTGCTTAGTTAGAGTCACACAAAGGTATTTTATATTCTTTGTGACTATTGTGAAAGGTGTTGTTTCCCTAATTTCTTTCAAAGCACATCTTGAGCAGGCAATACCACCCAGTATCCCAAGCACCACATGGTATAGTATGCCATTTCTCCATCTGCCATTTCTGCCTCTCTCTCTCTCTCACTCTCTACAGGGCAGTGCCATGGACTGTTTCTATATGACTTTACACTATAACTTTGTTTATCATACTGGTAAACTAAGCACGTGTTCTGTACTTGTGTGTTCAGAGTTCCTCCATAACTTTGAATGTCTCCTCTAGGAATTCCCAAAAGAAGATCTATACCATAGACTTGGGTTGTAACATTATTCATCTTTCTGCCTCCTTTTGTGTATTGTTGGTGAAAGTAATGATGTATTCTGGTTGGTTATTTTCTGCTTATGGTTAATTTTTTGTGCAATATTTATAACACAAAACTTCATGATTTGAATATAATAAATACTCACTAGACTTCTCTCTCTCTCTTTGTGTGTGTGTGTGTGTGTGTGTGTATGTGTGTGCGTGTGTGCACATGGCCATGGGTAGAGCTCTTGCTGAACCTTATTCAACTAGACAGAGGGGTGTTCAAACAACAGGGATCCTCCTCATATCCACAGCATTGGGATATATGACCAACACATCACCACACCTGCTTGTTTGGTGGCTGCTGAACATATGGACACAAGTTCTTTAACCACTGAGACTTCCCCCCAGACCAATAAATGTTTTTAAACAGTTGAATGACTGAGCAATGCTGTACTTTTAAATTCAAATCCATATAATTTTAAGACCTGCTATCTGCCCTCCATCTTTCTGAAAGATGCATTGAAAGTTTTTTCCTCTAGAAATTTTCTGAAGAAGCACATGTTTCCAAAGAAACAACAATGTTATGAGGCTCAAGGGAGGCTGTTTAAGGGTGGAAACCTAATTCAGCACACTGTCCTTTGAAACTCATATCATTCCTTTGCATTTCTTTCATTAGCTATAAAGAAATACAGACTGGGAAATCTTTACTTGTGCCATGCTCACACCAGCCTCTCGTTACTCAGGGACTCCCATTGCTTTAGCTTCAGAACACAGCCACCTTTGACAGGGAGCTAGAAGATTTTTCATCACCTAGAAAAGTCTAATAAGGGGGAGATCTACGAGGATAAAGATGTTTCTATGATCTCTCAACACTTCATTTAAACATATATGTATATCAATAAACGCAGCACTGCGACTTTAGACAGAGTAGCCCAGATTTGGCTTCTTGTCTTCTGAATGCTCCTCCGCCCACCTAGAAACGGCTGATGCCATTACCAGATATTTTCCACAGACCTGTAGATCACTGACTAACTGAAAGTTCTCATAGCTGCTGCTGGAGAAGCCAGTCCCGCCTGAGACCATGGCTCCACATGTCAAGGCTTGCTTAACCAAAGAGACCAATATCTTTTAACTAAAAGAAAAAGAAAGATAATATCCAGGCACACACTGAAAAGTAAAAGTACTACAAGCTCATAAGAACATTTCTATTTTGTGAGGACACATTATTTTTAATTAATTCAAAGGCCATAATTGTCTAATCAAGTGAAACTGTTCATAATGGACACATTAAAAATATGAAAGCACTGTAGAACCAATCTACACAAGAGAAAGGAACAGAAATGCCACTCAGTAGAACAAATCGCACTTCAAGTCAAAGAGTGATAGTGATCAAGGGGTCACCTTAACCTTTTAACTAACAGAGAGGTCACTCCAGAGGAACAAAATACATCTGAAGATAATAAAAAAGTCATGAATAAGGACTTCAGATGTATCCCACTTGTTTAAACATCAAGATATCTTCACAAATTTAGATCTGAATATTTTACACAAGTAATTCAGATTTGGCTGAATTTTGAGGACTACCACAAAGTAGTCCTCATAGTTTCACATGGAGAGTGTTTTGTTTGAACAACACTTTAATTTTCTGCAATATTTATACTGAAAGAAATTTATCATTTACATCACCTCGGGGGATTAAAATAAAATTTTGACAATGTGTGGTGATTTAATTCAGAATAGACAAATGATGGAGATAACTAAATTATTTTACTACTGTTTACTACAGAATATTGTTTTCAGAAAAGATGTTCAGTCTTCATAGGCCTAACTATAAAGTGAAAAAATAAGAATGGTTTAGAAACAGAAACTGATGTCTGAGGTTTTTTGGATCAAATGTACTTTCCTTGTGGAGCAAGTGGAGGGTTAACTTGGTATGTAAAATGGCTGGGTGGGGGAAGACTTCCTCACACACTCTGTTCTTCCTCAGGGAAACTCCCTTAGTGTCCTCAGCTAGTGACAGAGTAATTTCATCATAACCGCACTCTCACAGAACATCCTTAAGTGCTAAGCTTGTATTCCAGGAAACTTGCATTATCTTGGACACACCATCTAGAGCATGGACCTGCCATTTCAGGACATGGCTGCTCTGAGAGATCAGAGGCAGCAGCCTGGGAAAAAATCAGGGAAAACCTGGCATCCCCTACTGTGAAGATTGGTGTGTGTGGATCACTCCCAGCTGAAGAGAAAAGGGAAGCCCATTCTTCCCCTTGCAATGGCAAGAGAAATTGACAGTGTCTTCTCATGGCACACAGACTAAGCCAGACCAAATCACACAACGTGAAACTTCAACTACCACCATGCTCTGGAAACAAAATTCAGAAAACATTGTTCTCTAGGTTTTTCTAGACTCACATGAAGGCTCTCATTTCCAGCCACCACCCCCAATCATGCTATATATACACAGTAGCTATCTCTCCTAATGCAGCTCTCCTCTGGGTTTGGAAGAAAAGATTTCCATTCTCCCTTTAATAATCCATCAAGCTGCCTCTGGTATGAAACTGCATCTCTCCTAACATTTGCATGATGCTCTCCCACGTCATGCCTGATCAAGTCTCGAATAATGCTCAATCAAAGGGCAATTTCCTATTAGTTCCTTCCCTGATCCTGCGGCATGCAACCTGTTCTCTGATGTATCAGCATCCACTTCAGAGCTAAACACCATGGACTTGAAATACACAAAAGAAAAGAAAATCAGACCTGAAGTTCACTGGTGATCATTTTCCCTGAAAGTGGAGTTTCTTTGGGTGGTTTTCATTTCTAAGATTCCAGTTGGCTATGGAGTGAGTGTGAAAACACAGATGTCCTCTCATCTCCCTCTATCCCAGAGGTGACCTGATGAAGATCAGGTGGCTTTTGGTGACTAAACTGATACCCGAAGAAGGGCTAGGATACACTGTTCACTACTAGAAATTCTACGAGAAAACAAATTATCATTCAAAGTTAACCTTAAGCACACCTAAGTGCTGCTAACCCTCAGCTCTCCCACATCTCAGTTCTCCATGTCTCGTGCAGTTTCCATGAGGCATTAAAAGCACCTGCTTTCTGATTTGTAAACCATCGCTATATTTAAGTGCTTCCTTACGGCAGGCTACAGCTCCAAATGCATTTGTGTTCTGCAGAAGAGCCTAAGAATATATTACTTACTGACTTGAGTTTAAATCAAATCAAAACTCATGTTTAGGTATTAAGATTAACTGAAAACTGCTCATACTCATAAAAGATATGAGTGATATTGTAATTGATAAATTTGGACATTAAAATATGATCTCCATAGGCCCATATATTTGAATGTTTAGTCCCTAGTTGGTAGAACTCTTTGGGAAGGATTAGGAACTATGGCCTTGATGGAAATGGTGTGTCATGAGGCAGGACTCTGAGGTTTCAAAAGCCCATGTCTTTCCCAGTTAGCTCTCTCTACTTTGGGTCTGTGGTCTCAAGATGTAAACTCTCAGCTAGTGTTCCAGTAGCATCCCTACTTGCCTGTGGCTATGTTCTTTGCCATTATTATCATAGACTCAAACTCTTAAAACCATACACCCCAAATTAAATGCCTTTTCAATATAAGCTGTCTTAGTCGTGGTATTTTCACAGTAACCACAAAATAACTAGGACAGGGTTCCAGTCTTTTTTTT
>JADRCD010198311.1:0-14114 GCA_019843815.1 Montemys delectorum | reverse complement strand
CCCATATAGTGTTGAGACTATATTTGCACATTTGTAACCCCATACTCCAATCTAGGCATGCAAAATATGCTACATTTCTTGACTGTGTAGTGATCTACCTGAACCCACTTCTTGACTGGTTAGTGAAAAACTGGCCATTTCTGGGAAGGAAGGTGTTTCCAGTCACTTAAAATGTGATTTAAGTGTGGCCTTACCAGATGTTGGAAAAAAATCACAGTTGTGAATTTATTGATGTCCCCAAAAGTCAGTGTTCATATAGCATCTGTGTCTCATGAGGTAAGAGTGAGTTTCCATGCTGGGATTTCAGCCTCCTCATGCTCAACCATTAGTCTTTGTCCTCTGGGATTTATACTAGCCAGGTTACAGATCTCTTGCTTTCTAGTCCTGGCAATTTTGTACTTCTCTGTCTTGAAGTGGATTTACTACAATGTTAACAGAATTTATGGAATCTCATTTGCAGGAAATGCCACTAGAATCAGTGGTGTTAGGTCACAGACCTCCCCTCTCTCACTACCTCCCAAAAACCAGGATTGCTTTCTGAAGGGTCCTTGGTCTCAGCCACCCTTTTATTGAAATGTCCATCATTATTTTTTTATAACAATCTTGAGGGTCCTAGTAATTCACACTGTCACATATTGTGTCCAAATATAAAACATTTTTACCTACAATTGAAACTATCATGCTCTCTAATTTCTTCCTATGTTAAGGGGGTTCAGTGTTTGTGGCATTTTGGACTTCATCCTTGGTGGTGCTTGAACTGAGAAGTTATTAGTTTCTTTGAGATCAGGCTTGATGTCTTTTGTACTTGAAGCTGTTGCTAGCTGCCTGAGAGAAAGGGTGGTTTCCATAAATCCTCGCAGGACTGCATGAGTGCTATCAAACAGTAGCAAGATAGCAGAAGACTAGAGGTGGAATGTGATTTGTACATAGCCTAAGAGACCTCATGGTCCTGGAGGAGACATAAGAGGTCAAGTCAGAAGCCTGTCTGAGGAGCATTTTCCCAGTAATTACATATTTAGAATAGAAGCAATCCTCACTGACACATAGTTAAAACATCTATAAGGAATGACCTTGTGAGCACATGGAGCTACTTAAATATCTTCTACCTTTTCTTTTTAAAATGAAAATCTTCAAGTATCATTTAACGATTTCTGTGTTTGTAGAACACCGTAGAGCAGTTCTGTACAGTGTAGGAGTGGTTCTGATGCTAAGGTCCTGTCCCCTGATTGGTTCTTGATCTGTCAGTAAAGAAAGTCATGGGCTCGTTGCTGGGTGGAAGATACAGGCAGGACTTCCATGTCCCTGGAGGAAAAGGGAGACTCAAGGAAGGAGAGACAGAATTTTGCTATGCTTCTGATGGAGAAGGGTTGAAGAGACATGTGAGACCTCAAAACAGAGTGGCTACACAGGCCACTCCTACAGGCCGGTGGTCAGGGGGTGGTCAGGGGTGTTTAGCAGGAGCTATATGGGACTAACCACTAAAGTTTAGGGCAGGTGGGAGATGTGGAGTTAAGAGTAATGACAAAGGTATTTTTTTTTTCAGGCAGAAGATAGTACCACCCAGCAAAATTTTGCCAAGAAGGCAAGTTGAAAATGAACAACTTTCTCTCTCTCTCTCTCTCTCTCTCTCTCTCTCTCTCTCTCTCTCTCTCTCTCTGTGTGTGTGTGTGTGTGTGTGTGTGTGTGTGTGTGTGTGTTATCTGTGGATTCAAGTGAAGTTGGGAGAGAGCTGGTAGTGTAGCCTGATCCCAGGTTTAAGGCAAAGCTACATGAAACTGCCCAGGTTAGTGCTTTTCTCAACGAAACCATGGATTCTATCTTCTTTATACATATTACATCTCATCTTAGAGCATCTAAGACATATTGTCTGCTTCCAGATTATTTGTCATGCAAAATAACCTTAAAACAGCAAAGATGTAGTGACAGAAGTGCTCCAAGTATTCTTCAACATGCCATTGTGTCAACATTAGAAAGTTAATATACACTTGGACCTTACTGAAACATGGCCTAAGATGAACCATAAGTGCAAACTGGTTTTACATGTGCGTTTATGTCATCTTAACTCTATACATCATTATCTCAGATTGTTAATTGTATGAAGATCCAGATATAATAGGAGAGAATTTTCTAATAAAAGCCAGCATCCAATATAAAGTGTATTTTGGCAAGAAACTTCTTGGTGTGAATTAGACCAAATTTGGCAAGAAAATGACTAGTTGAAGCTATATGGTGTGAAGATTCAAATTAGAAAAGTGGAAATAACAAATTGTAGATACAAGAAAGAAAAAAAAAAAGAAAAAAGAAAAAATACGACCCAGCAACATCAGTGGGGAAGATAAAGAGATGTATAACCTTCTAAACTAGAAGCAAAAGCAAAAAGAAAGAAAACAGGAAACAAGGTATGATCTTTATATCACCCATATTTGTAAGAATTTCAACATCATTTGGGCCACAATTAGTTGACATTGATAAGCATCACATTTGTGCTGATAAATTTCCTTTGTCATTGTTTAACCAAAGAAAATCATTTTCCCCAAGGCCATGCAAATAGTGCTTGCAAAGTATTTAACCAAACACATAATAGGCAATAGAAATGACTTTCAGGTTGTTATAATAGTAGTGAAATAAACAATATTTACACTGTTGTGAGATCCCATTTTCCTGAAAGTGAGAGGACTTGTGGGAAAGGAAGTGTGAGACCCAGAGAAGTAGCTCAGTTATTAAGGTGTTTGCTTGGGAAGCTGCAAGGTCTCAGTTCCTTGACCTAAGAGTTCATTGCTTGTAATCCCATTGGAGGTAGAGACAGGTGGATCCTTGGGGCTCACTGGCTGGCCAACCTAGTGAGCCTCAGGTCCTGAGGGGAGACCATGTCTCACGAAGCAAGGTTGGGAGCAACTGAAGCAGCTGTCTGACCCCTACACATGCACTTACTCACATGCAGTACTTGTGCTTATTGAACACTGATTTGACTTAACATAGCCTCAAAGTGACACACACACACACACACACACACACACACACACACACACACACACACGGAATATATGCCAATAAGATAAAAATGCCCTATACAAAATGCTTTGAGGAACAAAGAAAGGATGATCAAATTTTTCATTAATGTTTAATATTTCAAGCATTCAAAAGGAAGCCATGCCTGAAGATTTTTAAAGGAAAGAGACTTGCCCTTCATAGGGCACAATGGGAAGTGATATTCTTTAAATAACGGTAATGATTGAAATCAAGAGAACTAGTGACTAAATCACTGAATTTGATTAATTTTTTTATATGACTGATCAGTGAAAATGGGAAAGTGAAAAGGTAAATGAAACAGTATTTCAAGCAAACCACTGATGTGGGTGAAATAGGGAGGAAGGCATAAAACTGTGCTGTTAAACAAAATAAGTAAGCTAGGAGAAGGGCGACTGTTCCACGGGTGTATTGACATTAGACATAATTAGTTGAATCCCACTGAATGACTTTTCATTACTTTTAAGCTAAAAATAATTCTCTATGTATGAAAGTAATAAATAGCAGTCTTAGAATGCTTAATAATCCGATTAATGAAGACATGTGACTCATGAATATAATAAGAAAAGATCTGAATTTTTTTCTATCCTGAACTTGAATAGTAACTTTGATGATCAAGTAAGAACTGTGGATTACAGAGTACAGAGAAGACATCAATGGCAAACTGGTCACTGGGTGTCACCAATTAGGATGGAGGTAGAAAGTTTGTGCCATCCATCAGCCCTCGATTGAATTTGGGCTTAGAGAGGTGGTTCAGGGGTTAAGAGTGCTTCTTGCTCTTTCAGAGAACTTGGGTTTGGTTTCCAGCATCCATGCATATCAGGTGGCCCCCAATCAGATAATTCCTGTACTTCCTGTTCCAGGGGATCTGGCTACCTCCTTTGATCTCCTTGGGTACCCACACATAGATGGCATACACTTACACACACATACACACACATTCATATAAACTTCAAAACATTGGTTTGTCAAAGGAAAACTTGAAACGACTTGAAATCTTCGAACGTGAGAGAGGTTTTTCTGAATTTGAGAATCCTGAAACTTTATATGATTTTACCAGACAGAGTCACAAAGCTAACGAGACCTTTCTAAACTCTCAATAATAACCAATGACAGTGTTATACCAAAGCTCTACTTTATATTACCATGACAGAATAAAGTCTTGGGTGTCTGCATCCATAGAAAACAGTTTCCATGCCAAGAGTCATGTGAAGAACATGCAGCTAAAATTATCCTACACAACTGAGAGGTCTAGCTGAGAGATAAACACTATGCATATACCTTTGGGTTGATTTGAAGTGCCTTCAAAAGTCAGTTTTTTTAATTTAACTTTTCCTTCTGAATTAACTTCCCCATCTAATTTGTATTAACACCACTGTATTTTTTTTTCTCAAGAAAAAAGGCACCTTTGAGAGTTGAAGGAACAGACCCATGAAACCTTTGATTGTCTCCGCCTCTATCTTAGACTTCTTTCTAGATGGAGAGTTTTCTCTTCTTCCTGTTAGGACTTCTCTCTTCTTTCATGGAACAAGTTGTGCAACTCTGGTGAGCAGGCCAGAAGACCGCTTCTACATTAGAACAGGTGGTGTTGCTCATCTGTAGGCAGCATGTGCCAAGACCTCCAGTGTATGCCCAGAGCAGGAGGTAGTACCAGCTTTCTGCATGTCTTTTCCCGAATGCTTTCAGAGTTGCTACATAGTCCGAGTTCATCTGCTCTTCCTTGGATCTCTCCTGCTCTGAGGCCATTGTTAAGTCAAATCAATATTCACTAAACACAAGCACTGCAAAGCTACCACAACTGAGTTTCTTGGGACAGTTTCTGAGCAGCTAACAGGTGGTGTAGCATATACAGTGTACATATCTAGACCCAGGGATGCCCACGCTAGACCTGTGGGCAGGATGACACAGGGCATTGCAGTATTTTCTTATGTGCTGTAAGACATCACAATGTTAATAATATCCATTATTAACTTCTGGATATTTTCATTTAGAATTGTTAATTTTAAAATTAAACTTACTTTACTTGATGTACATAAAGTTGCATCCACTGGAACTAGGGTTACAGGTTGTTGTGAGTCAATATGCAGATGCTGGGCATTGAACCCTGATCCTCTGCAAGGGCAACAAGTACTCTCAGCCACTGAACCATCTCTCCATTTTTGCCTTGTGGATAGCAAAAGTTAAGAACTGAGGATAAGGCAGAATTACACAATGGTGTATTTCTCTCCCCAAGTCCTAGGGACCAAAACATGTGTGGAGTGTACAGGAGGAGTAGAAAATCTTCAGAGGTCACAATAAATCCATATTTTCACCTGTCTATCAACCAGCCTTATCCCACACCTGGCTAACAAGCATGGCTGATCTCTCATGGTACCACCCATTTACTCTTGTATCAGAAATCAAATTCGAATCTCAAAAGTCAAAAGTCAAAAGTTAAAACTGAACCTTCTTCCCAGCATTCCACTTTGCTTTCCTCCTAACCCCTGGCAGGGGCCCGTACCATCTTCTCTTTCTTATTTTTTTTTTTTCTATTTTTCTTTTGGCTCACCACTCCAATGTTGTCCAATAATTTCTCCACTTTCCTCATTAGCAGTTTTCAGCAGTATTTGTTTTGTTAATCTGACATCTTGGGGACCTAGCATAGGAGACAGTACATAAGAGGCAAACAACAATGAATAAGGAGAATGGAAACCATGCTAAGTAAACTAATTCAATCAGGTTAAAGTAAGACTTGTCTGACATGACACTTTTTGAGTTACAGTCTCACTCCCTGAGGGAACTGCCAGCTATACTCTGCTACAGTCCCCCTGATCCCATCCAACCTCCACCCAGTTTCTCACTTCAGCAAGCTCTCCCTTGCTCACTGGCATGTTCACTGTTCAGAAGAGGGTAGGTCACAGAGAAGGTCAAGCCTGCCCCGTGGAGCGGGAGAGCAGTGTTACCTGAGTCAACTATCCTAAGCTGTCCATGCAAAAGTGTCTTTGGTCAGTCAGGTCTAGGGGTTGCTTGTGTGGCGTCCCCCCCCCCCCCATGGTTTGTAACGAGGGTGAGCAGAAGAGGCATTGGCCTACTTCTTTCCCCAACACGGACTCTACCGAGGAAAACCTACCCTCTCTTATTATCAGAGGTGTTAGGAAAACACTCTTTTTTTTTACACTTTTCTGAGATATTACTTTCAAACCAAGACATGGTTTAAGAATCATGTAAAGATGACATTTTCTTCCAGGGTTGAAGTCAAATTATTTAAAATTTTGAGCACAGCCTGTGGGAAGGTGGAGACACAGATGTGATCAGAACGAACAGTGCTCCCGATTTCATCCAGCTGTGGAAGCAGAGTTAGAAAATACACAGGACTCTGGCATTAAGATGTCTCAACATATGGCTATTTGACTTTACTGTGGGACAAGAGAAGTGCATGTCCAGTATTTCCCAGCTATAACTTCACACTGTGGCCTATGATTCTATCTTTCTTCCCCTTCTTTAGGTTTCCACCCCACAACCACAATGTAGGCTCAGATTTTTTTTTTCTTTCAAAATCGACTTTGTTTAGGGTTCTTAAATGCTTCAACCTCCCTTCTAACCCACCATCCGGAGGTAGGGGAGAAGGAAGGTTAATAGAAAAAAAGGGGTTGTGAACCTGTTTAGCAGTAGTTCTTTGTTGCCAGGATACCAGCATTTCCAGTCCAATAGCAAAGTCAAACAGGAACCAGTAGCAGTGTCCCGATTCAACAGAAAAAGCAAGGAATGAGGCGGCAGAAGTGGCCAGAATCAGCTGGAATACCATGAGAAGTTCTTTGGCACATTTCTATGTATGAAGTGAAGACCAGTGAAGACCAGCAACGAAGTGAGGCCCTGCAAGCATGTCCTCTCACTGTCTGTGGGATTCTATTTACGTTCTTTCTAACCATCACATGCCCTTTCAAGTGTCTGTTTTTAGCAAAACATCGAGTGCCCTCTCACAAGACGTCTTCCAGAAAAGCGTCAAAGCGTCGTGTGCTACAACTGAGTTGTTAAGCAAACCAGAAGTTTCCACATCACCCCTGGCCCTCCCTTCGTTCCCTGTCCTAGTGGCAATGAACTGCAGTTCCTGGAACACAGCCCAGGTCCTTACTCGGAGGGAAAGTTTCCAGTGCTTTATGTTGAGCCATGTTGCTAAGCTGTGATATCTAGTAGATTATATGTAGAAGTAAATTTTAGACTTGCGATATTTTGTAATTTATAGCAGGTTTGTGAGGATATAAATCCTTCATGAGATGAGGAGAGTCTACACTCAGAGACACAAACTCTGGGCAACGATAATTGTGATTAGCGCCAAATACTTCTCTGTAGCTCCATGGGGCAGGCTTGACCTCCTCTGTGATCTACTCACTCACTGTTCAGAGACATGACAGTGAGCAAAAGGGAGCTTAGGGAAGTGGGAAACTGAGTTGAAGTTGGTTTGACCAGAGATCCGGAGCATAGAGCCTCTTGGGAGGGGGAGGGGGAAGAGGAGACACCTATGGGGTGGAAGCAGAGCGAGCCCAGAAGCCGGTGTCTGGTGATGCTCCTCAGAAGAGCAAAGCAACAAAGCTGCCTGATCTGCCTAGAAGCCCAGACCACTATCCAAAGATTCCTTTTCTGAAAATATCTCCTCACCTACATGCACAACATTCTCTCCTCCCTGCACAAGAAGAGCCACATTTTCTCTGTCATGTAGATTATCTAGGTGCCTGTTGGTAGGTGCTAAACTCCAATATTATTTATGTATGTGTTTCCGGGGGTAAGGTTCCTTTTTAAATTTACTTTCCATATTCTTCTGGTGTGCCTCTGTTCTTAGGTGGGGCGTGCATTGTTAGATAGCTGCCTCCTCATAGCTAGTGCTGAGTGGAAACCATTGCTAAACTCCTGGTAACAAATGATAAGCCATCTTCTGTTTCCCAAGAGGGAAAATGTCGTTTTCATAATTTGATTGCTGAAGAAATAGTTGTCATGACAATAACGTGTGTAACTTTGAACAGCCTCAGGGGATGCGTTGTTAATCCTGTGCTTTCGATGCACCAGGAAAGTGCTGCCTAATGAGGGTTTGCTCAATGCTTTGTTGGAGATGGTGTCCTTCCCTACTTCTGACATAATTGACTGAGTCTTCAGAGCCTCTGGTTATTTCTGTTCATATTTATTTAAGCCCTCAAGATGTCTCTTTAAGTCAGGAGCCATCTCTCTGTTTGACCTCATGTTCGATTACTTCAGCTGTGTGTGGGTGGGCACCTGTGAGATTAAAATCTTAGCAACACTGAAGCAATGTAATTGAATGCACGGACACTCTTGAGTGCCTACTGTGAGCAGAACGCAATGCCATGCCCTGCAGAGGACAAACACTGCACATGGAAACACGTGTCCCACAAAGCACAATGAAAGAGAACTTGAAAATAAGCCTTGCTTGACATTGCGATGGATACAGAGTGGTCGTTCTGTTTGAATTCACAGCACAAACAACACAAGAGCAAAGCTGGAGTGTGAAGCTTGCAAGCAGCTGGCAACTTTTCTACCTCCCTCCCTTCGCCTATTTTCTTATGGTTCTCCCTGGGAAGGGGAGGCAACCCTTGAGAGCTAGCTGTGGGACCCCTCTTTTCAAGCACATTTCCACTCTCTGGGATTCATGCTCCTATTTGTGAAATAAAGCTCAAAACCAGTTTCTTTAGAGATGACTTTGGGGTGATCAGGAACAGTGTAGCATGATTAGCAATAATGGCATTGTTACTCTGGGATAGCCCTCCATTCAGGTGTATCTGTCACCTGTTAGTTTTGTGGTTTAGTGCAACGTTGAGTCCCTTTAAAAGCTGATTATTTTAGGTTAGCATATAAAGTGATGGATTTGATTATGGCATTTTCATACATGGATGTCATTGTAGCTTGTTCTCAACTGTTCCCACCAACTGTTCAGCACCCAACCCCCAATTGATTCTCTTCCTTCCTCCAAATAATCCTTCTTCCTATTTCATTATTCTTGTTTCCACTCCTAAGAACTACTCTTTTCCTTTCATGATTCCTGTATAGGTCTGTGCCTAATACATTTTTACCTTATAAGCCTTTGGGTCTTTCTAGTTAGCCAATCTTTTCAGAGATGGGCTCCATCCCTTCATCTTTCAGCTCTTCTATTCAGGAAGCATTTATTGAACAGTATAAACTGGAGGCTAAAGATTTAGCCACTAGGTCTAAAATGAAAACTAGATAGTCTTAGAAGAAGGGACAGGCATGGAGTTAGCCTTTCGGAATTTCATGGAGAAGCAAAATTGTAAACATTAATTTAAGGACCAGCACAAAGCTGACAGGATTTTATCTTGTTTTACTAAACAAGCCTCTAAAAGCAGAACATAAAATTAGAATTGACAAACTTTTAAAGTTAAGGAAACATGTGATGGAGAAGCGCTGTTTAATAAATCTCAATAACAATGTATTGAATGAATCCATTTCTTTGTCTTACCCGACCTCCTGCACATCAATGAACTCTGGCTGTAGGCTGGTATTTAGGAATGTGAGCAAAAGGAGCTTCTTGGCAGATTAGCATTGGCAGACATTACTTCACACAACTTCAAGGATGAAACAAAACAATGCAAAACAAAAAATCCCAAATTTCGTACAGCTAACTGATAAGAGAAGACGATTTATATAATGTCTAATACAACACGTTGCGGTGATCCGACCAAGCGCGTGCTTTGTGCAAATGATGGTACTGAACATTACTTCATAAATCAAAAAATTTTTGAACTCCGTGATCCTTACATGTTCTGTGGCTAAGGACCGCATGTGTCCTTAAATGTGTCTGGCAGCATTTTGCCTCTTTCCAGCACGGATAATGAGATGGGCCATGAGTTGCAGGTTGAGATAACCTCTTTTCAGAAAGGATCATCTTTTATCCGTGCCCCTGTCCACAGGATCTGCTTTCCCAGGTCTATTCCTATTTTCTCCTGATTTCTGCTTTATCTTTTCAGCACACCACTATTACAGACTTGTATCAGCTGGCGCTTCCTCCCAAGCTTTATTTAAATCCATCACTCTATTTGCTTGTAATTTTAACTATGACTGAATGATTTTAAAGTAGTTTCATTTCTGGTGATCAAGAAGATATTAGTGTAGTAGAATTGATTTTGTGTGTGTGGGTGCATGCATGTGTACATGTGTGTGCAGGTGCACTTGTCCATGCAGGCAGAAGCGGAGGCCAGAGGTGAACATCAGGATACATTATTCTTCAGTTGACTTTCTGTTTATAACTTGGAGACAGGGTGTATTAGTAGATCCAAATCACCTCATTTCTGCTAGACTGACTGTCCAGAGAGGTCTTGGGATTCTCGTCTATTCTCGCCTGTTCTAGCACTGCACTTAAAGGCACACAACACTACATCAGGCATTTTTCCATGTGGGTTCTGGGGATCAGAACTCAGATTTTCAGGCTTCTGCAGCCAAGTACTTTCTTCCCTGTCCTTTCTCCCCAATTCATGGAGCTGCTTTCTTGAGGCTGAGAGTAACATGAACTCTTTGTGCAGAATGGAATGCATCCTGAAAGCCACTCTGTGACAACTGCAGTCTCCACGGTATAACAACCAAACTGCCTCCAACTACACAGCATCATGTCTATTTACATTTTCTACTTTTCAAGTTTCTATGGAAATTTATTAAAATAATTCCTATGCTTCTAGAAATAACAGTCAAGACCAGAGACTGTGATGGCTGCTCTAAGTTGTCAACTTGGGCGGAATCAACCAAAAGGCACATCACTGGTCTCCTGTGAGAGATTTTTTTTCTTGATCAGATTATTTAAAGTGGGAAGACACACCCTAATGTGAACAGCACCTCCTGGTGGCAGACAAATAAAAGGGAGGTAGAAGAGGAAAACAACTGTCTGCCTTCACTCTTGTGGGCAACTTCATCTACCCTGTTGCTGCCTTCCTTCATCCATCTTAGAATCAGCTCCCGTGGGCTTCCAACACAGACTGGAGACCAGCAGGTCTCCTGGAGCCCTCCAGCCCTCTAGCCCTCCAGCCCTCCAGCCCTCTCTTTTGGAATGAGCAATTACTGGATTTTCTGCCTCTTTAGTATGAAGTGACCAAGGTTGGATTATCAAGACCTTATTGTGTAAGCCAATTGAAAAAACTCCCCTTGAATACATCTTATTTTTATTTATTCTGTTCTTCTAGAAATAGATGTTGAAGAAGTCCCTGAGAAGCAATTTATTTGTTCACTTAAAACCCAATCACCACTTTTCGACACAAGACTAATGCATTTCAGTACTTGTTGGTTTGTGTCAGTAAAGGGGTAGAGCGCAGAAAGCAAAGAGATCAGACTTAAGAAAGCAAAGGATTTAACTTTAATTTAGGAAAAAAAAAGACTGTCATGGTGGTGCATATTGTAATCCTAGCCCATGGTGGGTAGAGGCAGAGGGTCACAGGTTAGAAGCCAACCTAGCAACAAAGCAAGATTAGAATTATAATGCAGAGATTGTCTACAATAGAGAAATATAATACAGAGATTGTCTACAATAGAGACCTTTTAAATTGCAAGTATAACAAAGCTTCTCAAAGAAAAATAAAACAAAACTGCACTCAACCTCTTCTATTTTTTTTTTTTTTAATTTCCAAAATATGGTTTCTCTGGCCCTGGCTGCCCTAGAACTCACTTTGTAGACCAGGCTGGCCTCGAACTCAGAAATCCACTTGTCTCTGCCTCCCAAGTGCTGGGTTTAAAGGTGGGCATCACCACTACCAGGCCAGTCAATCTCTTCTATTAAGACTAGAGCTAAACCTGTAATGTCTATTGGTTCATTGTCCCCATAAAGGTAGCATACTTAGCCTTTTTGACTAGGAAAACATGAATGTATATGGGAAAATATTGTAGCTCTTAAACTTAAAAGAAAAGGAAGGGGAAGTTGTCATGATCTGGACAATAGTACATTTCTTATGCTGGGATTTTCTACAAAATGAAGCACATTTATAAGAGGCATTTTTGGTCCACAACACCCGGAGTTGATCCTGTGCCTCAGCTCTCCATACCCAAATACCACCTGGAGAGAGTTGGTCTCCCAGGAGTGCTGACACACCTGTGGGCACAGGTAAGACCACCACTTCTGCTCAAATTCCTGACTCAAGAGGGATCTACCCAAAGCCATCAGGACACAGGATCCAAGGAACAGCCAGGGACAGGATCCTTCCAGTTTCTGTCTGTACCCTGGAGCTGACCCTGTGCCATAGCTCTTCATACCCAAATTCCTCCAGGAAAGAACTGGTCTTCCAGGAGTGCTGACACACAGGTTTACAGGAGCTACAAGCCACAATCAGAGACAGCAAGACTAGCTAACATCATAGATAACCAGATTGCAAGAGGTAAGAGCAGGAACATAAGCAACAGAAACCAAGGCTACTTGGCATCATCAGAACTCAGTCAGTTCTCCCACCACAGCAAGCCCTGGATACCCCAACACACCAGAAAAGCAAGACTCTGATGTAAAAATCACATCTCATGATGATGATAGAGGACTGTAAGAAGGACATAAATAACTCCTTTAAAGAAATACAGGAGAACACAGGTAAACAGCTAGAAGCCCTTAAAGAAAAAACACAAAAATACCTTAAAGAACTACAGGAAAACACAATCAAACAGGTGAAGGAAATGAACAAAACCATCCAGGATCTAAAAATGGAAATAGAAACAATAAAGAAATCACAAAGGGAAACAACCCTGGAGATAGAAAACATAGGAAAGACATCAGGAGTCATAAATGCAAGCATCACCAATAGAATACAAGAGATAGAAAAGAGAATCTCAGGGGCAGAAGATAACATAGACAACATTGACACTACAGACAAAGAAAAGGCAAAGTGCAAAAAGCTCCTAACAAAAAACATCCAGGAAATCTAGGACACAATGAGAAGACCAAATCTAAGGATAATAGGTATAGAAGAGAGTGAAGACCTCCAATTTAAAGGTCCAGTAAATATCTTCAACAAAATTATAGAAGAAAACTTCCCTAACCTAAAGAAAGAGATGACCATAAACATATAAGAAGCCTACAGAACTCCAAATAGATTGGACCAGAAAAGAAATTCTTCCTGCCACATAATAGTCAAAACACCAAATGCACAAAACAAAGAAAGAATACTAAAAGCAGTAAGGGAAAAAGGTCAAGTAACATATAAAGGCAGGCCTATCAGAATTACATCAGAATTCACACCAGAGACTATGAAAGCTAGAAGATCCTGGGCAGATGTCATACAGACCCTAAGAGAATACAAATGCCAGCCCAGCCTACTATACCCAGCAAAACTCTCAGTCACCATAGATGGTAAAACCAAGATATTCCATGACAAAACCAAATTTACACAATATCTTTCCACAAATTCAGCCCTACACAGGATAATAGATGGAAAACCACACAAGGAGTGAAAATACACCCTAGAAAAAGCAAGAAAGTAATCTTCTTTCAACAAACCCAAATGAAGGTAGTCACAAAAACATAAAAATAACATAAAAAATAACAGGAAGCAACAATCACTATTCCTTAATATCTCTTAACGTCAATGGACTCTATTTTCTATAAAAAGGACAGATTTTCAGACTGGATATGTAAACAGGACCAGCATTTTACTGCATACAGGAAATGCACCTTAGTGACAAAGAAAGATACTACCTCCGAGTAAAGGACTGTAAAACAATTTTCCAAGCAAATGGTCCCAAGAAACAAGCTCGAGCAGCCATTCTAACATCATCTTTCAACCAAAAGTTATCAAAAAAGATAAGGAAGGACACTTCATACTCATCAAAGGAAAAATCTACCAAGAAGAACTCTCAATTCTGAACCTCTATGCCTCAAATGCAAGGGCAGCCACATTCATAAAAGAAACTTTACTAAAGCACAAAGCACACATTTCACCTCACACAATAATAGTGGGAGACTTCAACACCCAACTCTCATCAATGGACAGACAGATCATGGAAACACAAACTAAAAAGAGATGCACTGAAACAAACAGAAGTTATGGACCAAATGAATTTAATAGATATGTACAGAACATTTTATCCTAAAACAGAAGAATATACCTTCTTCTTAGCACTCCATG
>JADRCD010198310.1:5591-16024 GCA_019843815.1 Montemys delectorum | reverse complement strand
CTCTGCCTCCCAAGTGCTGGGATTAAAGGCGTGTGCCACCACTGCCTGGCGGAACAGTAATTTTCTTATTCCTATACATTCTGTAATTTCAAGGCTTTGCTAACATCTTGCTTCCAGGTGTCCTATAAATACACGTGCAAGGACAGCGTTATTTTTACTCCGATCACTCTCACTAACATTTGAATACTTCTACATCTTGTTTCAAGCTTGCAAAGACAAAAAAATTATTCTACAGAGTTCCCATTGTCCACTTTCTCGCCAGAGGAAAGCCTCGTTTTTTAAAGAATACTCGTTTCTCTCGGTACTTTTCTGTGTGCGACTTTCTGGAGGGAACTGAAGACACAGAAGGTGGACGGCGAGATGCCCCCAGGACGCCGCCCTACCCTGCAGCTTGTCCTAAGGATAATCGTCCACCAGGAGCCGACCACTGAGAACCGTCTCCTGGAGACTAGAGCGGCCCACGTCCTTGCGCGCCTCTCTGACGTCACTCGACTGCGCCGGCTCCGCCCCCAGCCCAGGTTTCCGGTAGGAAGGCTGCAGTTGCATTATCTGAACTACGCCGAGCGAGCGGCGCCCGGCTGACCCGCGGCCGGCTGCTCAGCAGTATCTGGTGGTGCCCGCCAAAATGTCTCACTTGGAGAGCATGGTGCTCTGTCGAGAGGCCCAAGTGTCCACTTTGCAGTCCCTGTTTGGAGAGGTATTGTAGTCAGACTGCTTCCCAAATCCCAGAGGCGAATGCGTCCTTGATCTGTTCAGTTTGGGGGGAATACTGTGAATTGCGAGGCGGTAGGACAGTCCCACACTTACCCAAAGAAACTTCTCAGTCTATTTTAAAGGAGACTGCAGAGGAAGAGCTGGCCTGCTCTACAGGACGTTGGCTAGGAAGTGGTCCTTTTGCTTGGACCGTACTTTGGAGATTATGTGAGCCCCAGATAGTTACTGCAAGTTGCTCCTGAACAGGGTTTAGGTAGGAAGTCTGTTTGCAGAGTGTTTATTAAACGCAAGTTCGCTCGTTGCAGAGAGGTATAGTTTGAGTCAGATACTGAGAGGTGATTGGCTTCAAGGCCAATTAGGGTAACTGTGTTTTAGCCTTTAAAATCCTGCAGCTTTTCCATAACTGTAAAAGCTAGGAGAGGTCTCGCATGGGTTTCTCGCCTTGCTTATCAGACGAGATGGTTTAGAGGGGAGAGGTTATCCTCTGAAGTGAACACAGCTAGGGATTCCTTTTCATAGGCAGAGGTAGCATTCATTTTTCTCATTTGCCTTGCATTGTACTCTTTAATTAGAATTAATTGCACTTGGATCTTATGTGGAAGATGAGTAAATACAAATAGCCATTTAGTTTGCCTTTAAAAATCCTTTTTTTTGGTTTTTTGAGACAGGATTTCTCTGTATAGCCCTGGCTGTCCTGCAACTCACTCTGTAGACCAGGCTGGCCTCGAACTCAGAAATCCGCCTGCCTCTCCCTCCCAAGAGCTGGGATTAAAGGCGTGCGCTCCACCACGCTACCACTGTCTGGCTAAAAATGTTTTGGGTGTGAGTCTGAGGTGGCAGGTGAAATGTTCATGGAAAAGTACTTCCCTCCGTCTAGAAGGAGTCGTGGTAGTAATTCTAGAGGTCAACTGCATGTGCAGCTTCTAGTTATAATGCTTTCAATTATAGTTACCTATGTTATTGAAATATACTTGTTCATGCTCTGTGCATTCCCTCATTGGACTTGATCAACCTGGATTACTCTTTTTGAGGAGTACTTTATTAGCAAAATGAGAGAGGTAGTGCTGATTTAGCTGTGCGTTCTAGAAAAGGCTACACCTTTGCTCTTCCTTCAAACTACATTTAACAAAAATAGTATTTTTCCCTTCAAGGAAGTTTGCATGTGGAAAATACAAAGAACCACTAGAGCAAATAACTACAGAAGAAAAAAAAAGCTAGCTTTGATAGTCAGTAGGCAAGTCTGTAGGACCTTTTCTTGATTAATGATTGATGTGGGAGGGCTCAGCCCACTGGGGATGGTGCTACCCCAGGGAGGAAAACAAGCCGAACCGGGTCAATAAGACACCTTCCTCCAAGGCCTCTGCTTCAGTTCCTGCTTCTAGGTTCTTGCCTCGAATTCCTGTTCCAACTTTCCTTCATGATGAACGATAACTGTAAGCTGAAGTCAACCCTGTCCTCCACAAGATACTTTGATCGTGCTATTGATCACAGCAATGGAAGCTTGTATGGGCAGAGAATATTATGTTAGGCACCAAGTAGTAGATGGAGACAAGTGTGATAGAATTCCAGAACAGCAGATTCATCTGGCTTTGGAAGAAACAAAACAAAAACAAAAAACAAAAAATCATGAGCTTCCTTTTTGCTTATGAAATGATATCTGAAATTATTTTTAAATTTTATGTCTCCCCAGTAGATTTTTGAATCCATCAGAGTCTACCCTGTTTTACACTGGTATCTGTGCTGATTAGTAGCTTATAATTTTACAAGATAATTCCATAAGGGAATGCACTTCGAGTTGAATTTAAGTTCAGAGTATTGAGAATTTATATACCACTGAAATAACTTTGATTTAGTATCGTACTCTACTAATAAAATTTTAGTCCAAGTCGGTAAGTATTTCTTTCTGGTTTCCGCAGACAGAACCTTGTCTTCTCTTTCCTAGAGACATCATTTCAGCTTCCCGTCCATCTTTATTTACGGACACACTGCCAGTGGAAAGACCTATGTAACACAGACACTGCTGGGAGCCTTAGAGGTAAGGATAGCCCTGACCCTGACCCCCTGACCCTGATCCTAACGGACCTTTACTCCTAAGTTGCTAGAGATGCAATGAATCTAGACAATTTATCCAGTTTACCTTTCTCTAGAGTGTCATCTACATAAAACATTTCTGCCCAAATTTTGTCAGAATACTTTCAATGTGTATAATTTTTGAAACCTATTAGTTATTAAATAACTTGAACCTTGATATTAAAAAGTTTCAAGTTGAGGCAAATTTTTATCTCTTTTGTTGCCCGGTAGTTGGATACACAAGTAAGAGCTTCTTTTAAAAATACTAGAATTTGCTTTTTAACATGATAAGATGTTTCTTTTTCACTTTCTATTTGTAATATTGATTCTGATAATTCTGATTTTTTTCACAATGTAAAACTATACATACTTTTCTCCTCTTTCCATGTTTCTTACTTGAATGACTGAGGTTTGTTTTTAATACTCTTATCCTCATCCATGCAGTAAGCAATCTAGTAACTGCATCCCATTGTAAAGTCACGACTTTACCTGTGTTTACTCTTGTCCATTGCTACCTCAGTTTCACACAGCATTGTTTTCCCCAAGGATTTCTGCATGTTTCCTAATTACAATCTATTCTTCATCCTGTCCCATTCATACAAATATTCCTTAGCATCTTCAGAGCAATATTCAGGTGATTTGCCCAACGTAGAGTCTTGTAGACTCATGTTCCTCATGTTCACCAGCCAGTGCTTTCTCTATCTGCAAACAAGGGCAAGTAGAGGCAGCTTTGGGATTGTTATGATAGTAAATGTTAACACATGGAAGATGAGTTACAGTTCAGTATTATAAGCAATTTTAAAAGTTTTTAGATGCTATTTATGAATATTATCATATACTTGTTTATGTCCTAAGCCAGCAGTAAGCAGTATCTGTTTGAGCAGGTCTGGCTGTGATCTGCAGCAAGTGTGTACACAGAAACAGATGTACGGGCCACAGCTTCAGGTTGCTAACCCTGGCCTTGTCTTAGCTCCGAGGATGCATGTTTAAAATAGCCTGCTGAGTTTCTCTGTATAATTCCTGCTCTGTTTCAGACTTGCTCTATGTTGCTCCCGCTCCTTGGATGACTTTCCTCTACTGATCTGCTCTCCTTCTAGTATCCTCTTGAATGACAAATGTTTGTTCAGCCAGTTTCTTTTTTCTACTTCTGGGAAGTGCTTCCTAACTTCTAATGTTATGTTAAAGTGTACCCATGTTGTGGCTTTAATATTTTTAGCTTTATTGTATCACAATATTTAGTCTTAGCTGTGCTTGTTTGTGTGAATATGTGTGTCAGTGTATATTGTGTTTCCTGGATGTAATGTTTTTATGTACTGTTCCTGCACACAGTGCTTAGCACATTTTAAGGTTTAGATATTAGTCTTTGATCCCAAAGAACAACTGGCATTTTAAACACACAGGTCCCTGAGTTTCGTATCTGACTTTACAATCTGAATGTTCAAGGCTTTTGGTTTGTATATTTGAAAACTTGCATTTGAAAACTTGTCTATGAAGCATCCAGAAGATAATTGTTGAATAAAAGCATGAAAATCCAGAGAGGAAGTTTTATGTTTAAGGGATGTATTATGTTTTTAATACTTTATTATTTTTGCAGTCACTTAATCAATGTAAGAAGGGATTATTACTGTTTCTGTTATAGATGCCCAAATACATGCTTAGGAAAAATGCTGTTATTTGAGTCAAAATTAGCACAAAAATAAGCAAGATACTTAATCTTTTTGTTTTGTTGTTGTTTTTTGTTTTTTAGGGTTTTATTTGTTTGTTTGTTTGTTTGTTTGTTTTTTGAGACAGGGTTTCTCTGTGTAGCCCTGGCTGTCCTGGAGCTCACTCTGTAGACTAGGCTGGCCTCCAACTCAGAAATCCACCTGCCTCTGCCTCCCAAGTGCTGGGATTAAAGGCGTATGCCACCACTCCCTAGCAAGATACTTATTCTTAACAGACATTATGAGTGTTCTACATAAGGAAATGAATGTGAAGGCAAATATTGATGGTACCTTCCTAGTAAGTAAATGTAACATACTAGTATGTAAACTTCTCTAGTAGATGAAGTTCTCTAGTAGATAAAGTTCTCACTAGTAGTTTCAACATTCAAAAGTAGTTTGGTTTCTTTATAATAATACTTTGAGAGAAAAATACAAGTTTACTTTGGGTGCTAGAGGAAAACCAATGAAAAACTCAAATCACTGAAGTGAATTTAAGGAAGGAACTATTTACAAAGGCTGAGGAAGTTTCAAGGGCCTCCAGAAGGGACAGTAATTCATCATGGCCTTTATCACCCCCCAGACCTCAAGGAATCTCAGAAACACTCTTGCCAAAACTGGGCAAGACGAGCTGCCTTACAACCCGTGTACTCAGCTGGAGTGCCGGCCTTTACAGCACAGTGGAGACACTGCAGTAATGAAGTGCTTCCCTAACAGTCCTGCTTCAGTCCCTAGCTGCTGCTTCCTGTGACTTCTCCAACCAGGGCCTGATGGTGCACTTTCCACAGTCAGGTTCCTGGGACACGGGCTACATAGAGAACAGTAGGGTGTAGATTCACAGAGGAAATTAGAGGCTACCCGAGAGAAACTTCATTGTATATGTTTTGTTCACCCTGTTTTGCTTTTCTGTTCCCAGCTCCCACACGCCTTTGTGAATTGTGTTGAATGTTTTACTTCGAGGCTACTTTTGGAACAAATTTTAAACAAGCTGAGTCGTCTTAATTCTTCAGATGCAGGGTGTTCATCAGAAGTGACCTGTGAAACATTTAATGACTTTGTTCGGTTGTTTAAGCAAGTGACCAATGCTGAACACCTCAAGGATCAGACTGTATATATTGTAAGTCATTTAATACGATTACATCATCTTTAATTTGAAAACTGTAATAGATATACTTCCATATGTTTGAGTCTTATTTTGTATAATGCTCTGTGGAAGGTACTTGCGTGATATAAAAATGTGTCAGAGCTGCTGTTAAAAGGGAGCTTTGCCTAACAGAAGAGTTATATATATATATCACATTTTTACATAAGACAACATGCAGACTATAGTAAGTGGTTGCCATGGCATGCAAAGTACTGATGTTCGTGACCCTGTGCAGCTTCACGAGTGGTAAGACTTGAGACAGACCAAAGAGAATTAATCGGATTATTAGTTACTTTTCTCATTGATGGGACTGAGTACCGAACAATGGTAAGGACAGGTTGGTTTTGGTTTAATGATCCAGTCTTAACTTCTCTTGGTGATCAACAGCAGTGTGGAAATGTAAGCTGAATAAACCCTTTCCTCCCCAACTTGTTTCTTGGCCATGGTGTTTTGTGCAGGAATACAAACCCTGACTAAGACAAGGACAAAACATCTTTTTTTGTCTTGTAAGAAGAGAAAGTCTATTTTTTTTTTTTTAATTTTAAAATTTCTTTATTTTACACGTATGGGTATTTTGCCAGCATGTAAGTCTATGTACTACGTGTGTGCCCTGAACCTGCATTGGTCAGAAGAGAGCACTGTATCCCCTGGAACTAAAGTTATAGATGGTTACAAGCTTTCATGTGAGTGCTGGGAATTCAACCCAGGTCATCTGGAGGAGCAGTAAGTGCTCTTAACATCTGAGCCGTCTTTCTAGCCCCAAGTCAGTTCTTAAATTTTTAATGCAAATGCTAGTAAAGAATGCAATGACTAATAATTACTACCATTTCTTTGATGTATTCTAAGGTGACTTGTTTTTAATTCACTGTTGCTTTTATACCAACAGTGCAAATGATAAAAATGATGGTAAAAGACAAATAGCATTTTAGTACTATAAAAAGTTTCATAATGTAAGAACCAAATGAGGGCCATCTCTGTAGAAGTTGGAATATCTAAATATACAGAAGTTGTCTTAGAGAAGGATGATTCAAAGATGTAACTGATAGACAATAAAGAGGATTAGTCTCAAACTATATGGCTGACTTTAGCAAATAAAATTTGCAGGGCTGCTGAGGTGGGAAGGGAGAGCCAGGGTGAGGATGGGAGAGTATTCATGCTTCAGATCTCATAAACCAGAGAATGTGCCCAACAAGCATTTGTTACTTGGCTGAACATCAAGGTACAAAAGTGTACGGGCGTTTGGTGTAGAGCATTTTTTTCATTAAAGTGATCGATTTTTTTGAGTTAGTCTGTGTTGTAGATTAGAATTATTTGTAAGGAGATTGGTGGGAAGTTAATTAGGAATTACATATTTTAAATATGATTATTCTTATGCATTGTTACAAGCTCTCTTTAAAATGGATATAAAATATCTGAATTATTCAGGAAAACTATATGCTGAATCTTAATTTTATTCCTAATTTAAATGATTATGTAAGGGAGGCTAGTGGCTGGTGTCAAAGAAAAGTGTTAGCAGCAAGCGAGCAGGATCAGGAGCACTGGAGTCACAGTGTCAGCAGATTGATGGTGTGGGGTGGCCTTTCATCATTCTTGTGGAGGTTTACCTGGAAGTCTCCCCTGCTGGATCCTCTCTCTTCTGGCAGGCCTATGTGGGAGTAGTGTGTCCACGGCTTGGTCTTGTCCACTTTAGCAGCCGCAGGTGTCGTCAGATCTGGGTGGGAGGTCCTTTCCAGGAAGGTCCTGGAGCCTTATGAAGTATCTCCGTAAAGATGGGGTGTGAGTTCTTGAATCTCTGAGGCAGGCGCGTGCGTGCGTGCGTGCGTGCGTGCGTGCGTGCGTGCGTGTGTGTGTGTGTGTGTGTGTGTGTGTGTGTGTCACAAAGTCAGTTGGCCCCTGAAGCCTCTCTCTAAATCTTGCTATTTACAGGCAAATAGAGGCTGGCTGTTGGGTGCCAGAGGCCTCAAAGTCAGTGTGGCTGAAGCTTCTAAGGGATGTCTGGCAGATTGGTTAACAAAAGCCGTGTCACAGCTAACTAGTGTTCTCTGGCTTTTGGGTCAAAAGGAATGTAGGTCCTATAGGCTTTAAAAAGTCTTTTTAGATATTTCCTGGGGTTTTTATGTTTTCTCTGTATCACTTGGCTCACCTTACATAAATTTGTGGGCTGTCTGTCAGCCTCTCAGAGGCCCCCTCATCAGAATCTGGCTGGAGACGCAGAGCCTCTCTTTCCCTTAGGAGTGTTAAAATCCCAGTCAGGTCTAGTCAAAGAAAGGCTGCATTGATATCAGCCTGGATTTGAGTAGGCAGCCCATTTGTTCCTGGAATCAATTTCCTGGCGGCTCTCTCTTCTGTCGGGAAGAGGACCTGGAGCAATTGTTGATAATCCTCTCAGGTGGGCAGATGAGTCAGCATGACTGAATCTAGAAGACCCGTGAGAGCTGGGAGGTCTTTCTGAAAATGGGGAGTCTGCAACTTCTAATTTGTAAAGATCATTACTGGCAAATGAACATATGTCATAAACTGTCTCCCCTGAGCATCTGGGGATCCTGTAGCCCAGAGGGGTAAATCTGTAGTAGAGTAGGTCCTCTGGGCAGTGTGGGCCTGAGTGAGGTGGACTCCCAAGTGGAGTCAGGAGAGTCAGGGGGTCAGGGGCTGCCCTCCCTCCACCTGTGCTGGCTGGGCAGGGGCAGCAGGAGAAGGAACATAAGGAGGAGGACAGAGATTCTCCTTGGGAGCAGAAAGGGGAGCAAGGCAGGGGCCTAAGGCTGACCCCCTTTTAGAGGAAGAAGGGTGGGGATTGGCAAGGCCTGTAACAAAAAGGTCTCATTCAAACAGGGGGCTTCTTAACCAGGTATTGTCACACAGTGATATGGCACTTGGTCCAGGTGGCCCCAAGCCTCATACACTAAATCTTTACCCTGTAAATGATAGGGAGATGGAAAGTCCCCTCCTCAGACCATAGTGGGCCATTCACTCCTGCAAAAGATGGTTAGTGTATGGGAATGAACAACCAGACCCGAATTTTCTGTGACTCCGGGAAAGTCTTTAAAATGGTTCAGGTCCAGGCCCAGTGGGGTGCTCTGTGCCTGCCCCATCCTATGAATCAAAGGAAAATTTGTCCATGAGGACACAAATCACAAACAGTCTTCGTACTGTGCATGTGACCCATAGACCCACAGCCAGTACAGAATCTAGGTGAGAACTAGCAAGCTCTCCTGCCTCTGGTAGTGGGTCTGGAGTATCTCCCATTGCCCCAGCCCAGGTAACAAAATACATATCAGCTTTGTCCCTCTCGGCCTCTAGATTAAACCCAAAACAGATACAGAGATGGACAAGACAAAAAAGACAACTGGGAGCCCTGACTTCCAATTGGAAAAACACTTTACTATTGGGGGGGGGTCTCTAGGGAATCCTAGATGAGCCCCCAAATGTAAGGGTCTATGATTCGCTGAAGAATGATGCCCTGGACTCTAGTAGTATGGAAATGCAAAGAGTGTTTCATTCTCCAGAAGTCCAGCCTACTGGGGTCTCCCATTACCTAGACAGAGACAATGAAGTGAGCTTGTAGGCCCAAGTTAAAGTACACTAGGGGAATTTTGGGGTGGGTGAGCTTTATCTTATTTTATCTCTAGGATTTCAGAACCATTAGCGGGGTATGGGGGCTAGAAACTGGGTTGTTTTTTCTAGTAACTGACTTGTCTGTGCTTGCCCAGACTTGCCTAGTTCTTAGGCCTAGTCTCTTAACCTGCCAATCTGCAGCCTGTTGTGGAGTCAGCCTAGCTTTCTTAACTAGATTTAAGGCCTGTTTTTGAGGAGGAAACTGTACTCTAAGCTTGGTCAGAACCTGTGGCTGAACATAATAATAAAAGGCTCAAAGGGAGAACCTGTTAGTGTTTCTTTCCTAAATGGACATAATATCAAACTGCCTTCTAAGTACTTTCCTTTACACCAATAGACTAGGACAGCTGAAAGCTCGTCAGAGAGGGTGTCCCTACAAGGACATCTGTATCTCACTGCCCCCATCCAAGGCTCAGAGAACAATGGAATGGGGGCAGAGGTTGGGAAGCTGGGACAAAGCAGTGTCTTCTGAGTGTGACAGCGTTGAGATCATGAACTAACCGCAGCTCTAGTCCTCCGCCCAGGGTGAAGCCCAGTCAGCTTCCATCATGGAGGAGGGAGGAGCTCGTGAGTCGGTCCCTGTCCCTAACTGAGGAGGCAATGCAATTGATGACTAGTTTTCAAAGAGCTGGTTTTCTTCAGGGCTCTGACCCCTGCTCAGTTGCTCATGCTCCAGTGAATGACCTCACAGTCGTGAGCATAGGCAGCACTAACTGGACTCAGGGATTTAAAAGGAACAAGGGAAAACAAAACATGAAGTTTTGCAGGATGTGGCTAGCTGGCAGTCCAGAAGGAATTTGAGAAGTGAGGGAGGCCCATGGTGAAAATACATTGTATACACGTACCAAGTTCTCAAAGAATTAACTTGGAAACTTTTTTTTTTCTTTTTTTTTTAACTTTTATTGCATTATGATGAGAAAAGTTACATGACTTCAATTTGTCTGAATTTGTTAACATTTAAAAACATATTTTAAGTAAATAGAATTAAATCACATTCTTGTTTCACTTTTTTACCCCAACTCCTCCCAGACTCCCTCTTCAATACCTACAATATCTTTTTTTGTTATATTCCTTAAAATTTATAAAATATTATAACAATAAAAATAAGTATTATAAAAGTTGTTTGATATAAAACAACAATCAATTTAACAGTGTTATGTAGATGCTTGTCTACAGTAATACTGAAAATA